>CAUYQS010024162.1:0-70861 GCA_963574585.1 Otolemur crassicaudatus
GTGCGTGCAAAAAAACTCGATACACTCCAAGGAGTATAAAGTCAAAGATACCCAGATCAAGAAACATTATAGTCACAATTGTCAAAATCCAAAGGTATACTACCTTCCAAGACTTAGCCAGAATCAAGTGGAAATGTTGAATAGGCCTATATCAAGTTCTGAAATAGCATTAACTATATAAAATCTTTCTAAAAAGAAAATCCCAGGACCAGATTGGTTTAATGTATACAGCTATGATTTAATAAAAAAAATCTTTAAAAAAAAATGACAACTACAACAAAAAAAGTAGCTGGGCATTGTGTTGGGTGCCTGTAGTTCCAAGTATCTGAGATGCTGAGACAAGAGAATCACTTAAGCCCAAGCGTTTGAGCTTGCTGTGAGCTGTGACACCACCACACTCTAACAAGGGCAAGTAGTGAGACTCTGTCTCAATAATAAAAGAACAAAGGAAGAAAAAAAAAGAATAATTACAACAGTATATAAGCAATTCCTATAAATCATCCAGAAAAAATCTTGAAAAACATTAAATAAAATGAGCAAGGCTATGAATAGGCAATTAAGAAAAAAAAGAAAAACCTTTAATGGCTAACAAGCATATGACATTTAGCCTAATTAGTAATCAGCGAAATGTAAAGTAAAAGGATATGACACTTTACATACATTAGGATGGCAAAATGTAAAAGAACTGGTAAAATCAATTACAAAAAGACTTATGAGAACATCCGAGCACCCAAAATTGTCCTGTGGGAGACATATATGAAGATGATTGTTGAAGCATTGTTTCTTATGCTAAAGGCTTCCAAGGTTTTCATCACTAAATGAATGGATAAAATAAAATGTAATACACATATGTGGTGCATGAAATAATGTTCTTTAATAATAAATAAAATATTTTTAATGTTGAGGGGAAAATTAGTAGTGCAATTTATAGCATAACATCATTTATATAAATAAAAACTCACATGAAAAGACAGCAGGATTTTTATAATGGCTATATACCTAAATAAGCATATGAACATAAAATTAGAAAGGCATATCTTAAACTCAGTGAAGAAGATGTTTATAGACGATATGGAATTAGTCTAAGGATAAAAGGGGAAAATATCACAAATGCTAAAACAGCGATGAGTGCCTTAGTCAGTTTTGCATTGCTATAAAGGAATAACTGGTGAATAGACCTCTGTTACAATAAGAATAATTTCTTGTTGCATATATTGTGAGAATTATAATATTACAAAGAAATATTATAAAGAAAAACTGGCTTACAGTTTTGCTGGTTGGAAGATTGGACATGTGGTGAAAGCCTCAGACTGCTTTCTCACTAATGATGGAAGACAAGGGGAGCCCAACTACCCAGAGATCACACGGTGAGAGAGGAAACAGAGAAAGAGTGTGGGCTCTTTACAGCAGCCAGCTCTCCTGGGAACTAACAGAGTAAGGACAGCACCAGTGAATTAAAAAGTATCTGCCCCCTGATCCAAACACCTCCAAGGAGGCCCCACCTCTAACACTGGGGATAAAATTTCAACATGAGTTTGAAGAGATAAACATCCAAACCATATCAATGAGATTACCATGAATTGAACAAGAATAACTCAACTCTTGAACCTGAAATTCACACTAGGAAGAGCAAAATGGTCTCTTAGTTTCATCTCAGGCACGCATGGATGTATTAGGAGAGAAATGACCATCTGTGTCACATAACTAGATGTCAGTTGACAGATTGCATGCCATCCACTTGATTTCTAGGTGGGTGAAACATTCTTAAATCCAAATGGTAAACCAGCACACCAAGGGGAAAATGTTATTTCCTCCTCTCCCCTGCCCCACCCCACCCCCGACAAAAAAACAATAAAAGGCTGACACCGGTATAGGAAGACACTGCAATCCCTTAACAGTATGCAGCTTATCAAATCATGCTTTTATTATCTCCATACTTTTGCAAACTCCCAAATCTCCAAAGAAGAGTAATTCATAGATCTCATATTCAGTCAGGGGATAAGTTTAAAATAGAAGTAAAATGAGGCATAGTTTGCCTAGAGATTTTTTCCCTTGGAAAACAAACTATATGCAATTATGTTCAGAATTGAAAACTGCTACAGATGGCTTACTAAGACTATTAATACCATAAAACCATTATGCAATTTTGTCATTAATTGCAGAAATCCCATTGATTTTAATCTACAAAAGTAATAAATCCGACACATAATAATTGCTTGTATTTTTAAACCCTAAGAGATTAGACATTCTAAATCTTCTTGTCTCCACTCTTAACTAGGGAATTTAAATATTAGAAAATAAACTTGAAGCTTCTACTTTGAGGATGAAAATACAAATTTTGTCAGGGAAAATGAAACACAGATAAATTCAATGTATACTATTTACTTCACTATAGAGTTTCTATAAAAAATTGTGGTGTAAAATTAAACATTAGCACAATTTAATTTCTTTGCCTCAGAAAAAGACCAAACATGATTCTCAGCTCAAAATATTTAGCAACTCTGCTATATTTTTAAACATATTATCTTAATTGTGACTGTAGCTACACAAGTTTTTTGTTTGTTTGGTTTTTTGTAGTTTTTGGCCAGAGCCAGGTTTGAACCAACCACCTCTGGTATATGGGGCCAGTGCCCTACTCCTTGAGCCACAGGCACCACCCAACACAAGTTTTATTATTGTTGTATTTATTTCTGAAAATAGCTTTTTATAATTTATATAAAAATTTCAAATATACACAGTCACAATAATGTAAATGCTTTTTATTAGGTTTTAACTTCACAATTTAATAGTAGCCAAATACAGAAGTCTTAATAATGGTTCTAGAACAAACTCTATACTTAAAACACTAAAGACTAACTTTTAATACTAAGCTATTTTAATTTTTTTAATTTGCATGTACAACTTTGATAGACAAATAGAAATGAAAAATACAGATTTTGATTATGTATATGGGTTAAAATTATAGCAAATATTTAATTTTTACCTTTATAGTTGTATATATTTTTCAAATTCTTTTCCTTTGGTATATATACTTCTTTTTTACTCAGAGAGAGAATAAACCTCAAAAGTAAAACAAAGAGGACTTCCACTACCAGCTATATGGTTAACCAGATATCTGGAGTACAGATCAAGCACAGATCACTGAAATTCAAAATATAACATATTTTCTTAAAAAGAACACATTTAAAATTTATGGCTAAGGATTTTTAAAAGAGAAAAAACAGAATGAGACACTGGGCAGTTAGGGTTGTGTGAGCAATGATCTTACTAACAAGAATTCTAATTTCCAAGGGAAGTTTATTCAAATATTAATTAACTTAAAGCATAGTTTTAAATATGCATGTTAAACTTTAACATTTTATTGCAAGCTCTAAAAAGAGTAGAGTGTCCCTTTTCATAGCAGTTATTAAATAGTTTTCAGATCATCTCAAAATAAGATAGAATAATCTTTGCATATCAATGAGGAAATTATGCATTATACACTAAATAATGCTGAGACAATAGATTGACTATATAAAAAAGAAGAATCAAATTTAATCCCATACATCACATAAATCAATTTAATACAAGCAGAAACTACAATGAGATATTACTACATGCACATTTAAATACCTAAAATTAATAAGACTAATTAGTCTCACAAGTATGGGTGTCCACTAATGGAAATGCAAAATGATAGGGACACTTTTGGAACATTTCAGTAGTATTATATAAAATTAAATGTTGACTTACCATTCCTAGGTATTTTTCTAAGATGAAAAACATGTGTCCAAGGTGACACCTGTGGCTCAAAGGAGTAGGGTGCCGGCCCCATATGCTAGAGGTGACAGGTTCAAACCCAGCCCCAGCCAAAAACTGAAAAAAAAAAAAAAAGCATGTGTCCATACAATGACTTGAATGAAAGTGTTTCTGGCAACATTTAACACAACAGTAAAAAACAAACAGAAAACAATAAAAAACAGTCTATTAACAGGTAAATTGATACACCAATTGTAAACCATCCACAAAATGTAATTGTTTGGGACTCAGTCAAAAGGAAATAAAAACAACTAACGTTACAAACAACATGGGTAAGTAGGCAGAAATAAAATAATATGGCTCCATTTATTTGAAATTTTAGAAAAGACAAAACTAATCTCTTGGAAAGCAAGGGGGTCCAAATGCGGACAAAAGGGTTCAATCTATTGCTTTTTGATAACAATATGATCTTATAAAACTCCAAAGATTCAACTAAGAAAGCCCTGGGAATTAACAAATAAATAGAGCAAAGCCTCATGTTACGAAATCAATGTACACAAATCAAGAGCTTTAATGTATGCCAACAACAATCAAGTTGAGAATCAAATCAAAGATACAAAAACTTTAACAGTAGCAACAAAGAAAATAAAATACCTAAGAATATACTTAACAAGGAGGTGAAAACACCGAGGAAAGAAAGTGTGGAAGATGGAAACAGATGGAAAAATATACTATGCTCATGAATCATCAGAATCAACATTGTTAAAATGGCTATACTACCCAAAGTGATTTACAGATTCAATGCAATTTCCATTAAAATACCAATGCCAGGAAGGTATCTGTGGCTCAAAGGAGTAAGGTGTCCCTATGCTGGAGGTGGCAGGTTCAAACCAAGCCCCGGCCAAAAACTGCAAAAAACAAACAAACAAACAAAAAAACCAATGCCATTTTTCTCAGATCTAGAGAAATAAACAGTTCTATGCTTTGTACAGAACAAGAAAAGACCCTGAATAGCAGAACAAAGCAGGAGGCATGACTTTACCAGACTTCAAGCTATACTTCAAGAATACAATAACCAAAACAGCATGGTACAGGCACAAAAACAGAGACATAGACCTACTAGGTCAGAACTGAGAACTCGGAGGTAAAATCATCATCATATTTCCATCTTATTTTTGACAAATCACATAAAGACACACACTGGGAAAAAGAATCCCTGTTCAATAAATGGTGCTGTGCAAACTGGATAGCCACATTAAAAAGACTATCGGAATCCACATCACTTACCACTCATAAAAGTCAAATCATGAAGACAAAAAGACAAGAAACTAGAATTCTAGAAGAAAATGTTGGGAAACTTTTAAAGATACCAGGCAAGAAGAAGATCCCAAAGCAAGCACAGCAGGAAAAAAAATAAATAAATGGGACCTAGTCCAATGAAAAAGTTTCTGTACAGCCAAGAACACAATCAAAAGAGCAAATAGTCAACCCACAGAATGGGAAAAATATTATAATGCTATCCATCTGATAAAAGACTGATAACCAGAATCTACCAAAAACTCAGACAAATCATCAAGAAACAACCAGATGACCTCCTTTTTAAAAATGGGCAAAAGAGGCTCGGTGCCTGTAGCTCAATCAGCTAAGGCACTAGTCACATACACCAGAGCTGGCGGGTTTGAATCCAGCCCAGGCCTGCCAAACAACAATGACAACTACAACCAAAAAATAGCCAGGCATTATGGCAGGCACCTGTAGTCCCAGCTACTTGAGAGGCTGAGGCAAAAGAATCACTTAAGCCCAAGTATTGGAGGTTGTGGTGAGCCTGTGACTCTACCCAGGGCAACAGCTTGAAGCTCTGTCTCAAAAACAAAAAACAACAACAACAACAACAACAAAATGGGCAGCTCCTGTGGCTCAAAGGAGTAGGGCACTGGCCCCATATGCCAGAGGTGGTGGGTTTAAACCCAGTCCCAGCCAAAAACTGCAAAAAAAAAGACATGAACAGAAACTTTTCAAAGGAAGCTATACTAATGGCCAATAAACTCATAAAAATAAAAAAAATGCTCAGCATCTCTAATCACTAGGGAAACGCAAATTAAAATGACAATGAGATATCATTTAATTCCAATGATAGTGACTCATACTAAGAAGTTCCAAAACAACAATAGACGCTGGCATGGATGGGAAGAGACAGGAACTCTTATACACTGTTGTGGCACTGCAAACTAGTACAAACTCTATGGAAAATTGTTTAGAGATGCCACAAAGAACTCAAATTAGACCTACCATTTGATCCAGCAATTCTACTGCTGGGTATGGATCCAAAGGAAGAAAGGTCATTTATAAAAAGGACACCTGCACTTAAATGTTTATAATAGCACAATTAACAATCACAAAGACTTAAAAACAACTCAAGTGCCCAGCCACATGTGAATGGATTAATAAAATACATATGCATACTACAGAGGGCTATTCAGCCATAAAAAAATTGTGATCTAGTATCCATTTGCAGCACCTGGGTGGAAATGAAAACCATTCTTCAAGTGAAACATCATCAGAATGAAGAAATAAACGCACATACTCAATATCTAGTTGGAACTGATTGATCAACACTTAAGTGTACATACGAAAGTAAATCTCAGTGAAAATCAAGCTGGAGGGAGGGAAGAGGAAGGGATGGGTAAATTCACACCTACTGGGTACAGTGCACATTAACTGGGTGAAAGGCACACTTACAACTTTGACTCAATCTGTGGAGAAACAAAGTATATAAACAAAATGTGTACCTCCTAATAGTCTGAAATTTAAAAAAACTAATTTCATCTTTGGTCTCTGATTATTTGACAAATCAATATTTTGGTTGGGTTGAGGTCAGGTACATTGGGGCAACTGCTACAGAGAGATGCAGTGAAGCTTTTTAAGGTGATGAAAATATTCTTCATCTTGATTATGGTGCTGCTTACATGCCTATATTCATTTGTCAATATCCAAACTGTGTACTTTAAATGAGTACTTATATTTCATTACATGTGAATTAAACCTCAGTAAGATGTGTGCAAATATATACACATACTTATGAAGGGACTTCAAAAACTTAATGAAAATGTATATTCTAAAAGAATTGTGCATGGATTTCAAATTTTTCTGCACCAATATAAAGTCATGCTTACGTCAATGGAAAATCCTTAGACATCCACCTTAGAGTCCTGATTTGGCTCCTTCTGACTTTTTTTTTTTTTCTTAATCTTAAAAATCTATAAAGGGCATCCATTTTTTTTTTTTAGTTAATATAAAGATGACTGCATTGACATGGTTAAATTCTTAGGATCCTCAGTTATTTAGGGCTAAACTAAATGTCTTATATTAACACAAAAGTGTCTTGACCTTAAAGGAGCTTATATTGAGAAATGAAGTTTCTAATTTTTGTCTTTATATTTTATTTTTCCATGAATTTTTTTTTAGATAGATTCTTACTTTGTCCCCTTGTAGAGTTGCTATGGCATCATAGCTCTCAGCAACCTCAAACTCTTAGGCTCAAGATAACCTCTTGCCTCAGCCTCCTAAGTAGCTGGGATTCTCCACAACACTGCCTAGTTTTACTATTTTTGATAGTGACAGGGTCTCATTCTTGATCAGGTTGATCTCAAACTCCTCAGCTCAAGCAATAAATTTGCCTCAGCCTCCCAGAGTGCTAGGATTGCAGGCGCGAGCCACCACAGCCCACCTGTCCATGAACTTTTTGAAGTCCCCTCATTTATATATTATTTTTATATGGCTTATATTAAATTTTAAAATTTAAATGTTAAAGGTAACAAACAAACAACAAAACAGAATAATTTCACATTTTCTGGATAGAGAATGATTTTACTAAATAAATAATAGAAAAAATCATAAATAAAAAGATGAATAGATATGACTACATTAAAATCATAAACTTTCTTACTTCTATAATACAATAAAGTGATAAGAGCAATTGTTATCAGGAAAACGACATATGAAACAGAAAATGACAAAGGATTAGTATCCAGAATATTTCTAAAACTTCTGTGAATCAAGAAAACTAGTTGACAAATGATAAAATTAAAGTAATCAATTAACTCCAGTACAAATATGTCTAGCCAATTACATATATAAATACAGGAAGAGATGTTAAGCCTCATTGAGGATATTCAAATTACAACTACAACTTGGTACTATTTCACACTCACCAGCTTTATTAAAATTAAAGTGATGTCTCCTGAAGATAGGTAAAAGACAATAAGACTTTCATTTACTACTGTAGAACACGTATTCATACTGTATAAATGACTGTATAAATACTAGTCATTTTTACTTTGTAAAGTTGAATATGTCCAGGTCCTATGATTTTGCAATTCTACCCAGGAGTAAAATATTGCAAATAATTAACAGCAATGGGAAATTTGGATATATTAATTTCCTTTTGAGTTGTAGTTCTTAAATCTTAGCCTGCATCAGAATTCCCTGGAAGGGCTTCTCAAAACACAAATTGCTGGACCCATCCCCAATTTCTGATTTACTAACTCTGGGAAAGAGCCCTGAAACTGGCATTTCTAACATGACCCCAGGTAACTCTGACAGTACTGGTTTGGGAATCACACTTCCAGATCCACTGCTCTAGAGTAATGCGATGTCCCAGATTTCTATCTAGACACAAGCATATCAGTAAAGAAATTCTTCTTTCACTTAAGACAGAACCCCCTGATATTTTAAGAACCATTGTCTCTGAGAAACAAAACAGAAGAAACAATAAAATGGTTAGTCTAAAAAAAAGTGACCTGCCAAAGACTCAGCAGCCTCTTTGATTTTAACCCACGATGGATACTTCAGATTATTTGTTCTACAGCCCAGAAATCTGAAAATAAAGCACCAATACTTTATCAACTGCAACAAATTAATCAATCATTTTCTAATTGGGAGTCTTTTCTGCCAACATTTCTAGTTTCTCACTAATCTGTACACTGCTTTTTATAGAATAGTGAGTAAATTATGCAGGAGATCTAATTATACCTATTTTTCAGGAGACAAGAAGGGTAAACCATGGACTTAAATAGCAAGAAATGAACATCTGACTTTAATTTACTTTCTCTCAACATCAGGAAAAAGAAGAAGACTCCAATTATAGGTTATATTTGCAAAATCTAGTACAGACTGACAACCTCTAAACAATTCATTCCAAAAACAATTGTTTTGCAATTCTCAAAGATAGGTCCCCTGAGATTTTCTATGACAGTTTGAAAATCATAAAATTATACAAAAATTGTGCAAGGCATATAATGTTGAACCAGATTTTTCATTTTATGTTATGGCATCATTAAGCAATTTCAATAGAACTTAATAACCTTCTATGATTAATAAAAGAAGATATATTGGATATTCAAAAAGGTTTGGTTTTTTTAGCAAGAATAATTTTAGCAAAAAGAGGAAACCTCATACCATATGACCTTTTCATGTGTCTGAATGCAAACACACTTATTCATGTGGGGTGCTGGTAACTAGTCAATGTAAAATTATTGCACTAATTATCATCTATAGCTAATTTCCACTAAAAAGATAAATAAAATTATATGAGGTTCTACAAACAAATAGTAATTGCAATAATTATTAATAGTGTCATAACTGAGAACATTCTTTCACGTTGTTAAATCAATGAAGAAAGAGATAAGCTTGATTAAGTATATGAGAGTCAGTAAGTGCTAATAGGGAAAAAGGCAAAATTTATGAAAGAAATTCCTGAAAAAGAAATCGGTCAAGGACATTTCTCCATTGACCTACCAAAAATGCCAGTGAATTAAATCTCATCATCAAAGGCCCATATTTTATAACCTAGAATAAGTTGAATCACTCCTCTAAAGTTTTCTTGTTATAAAATGGGTACAATTGAGTAGGCTTGCTCATCCAAATGTTGATGCACTCCACAAAAAAAGTCTATTTTAGGAGGAAAGAGAAGGCCAGACTCCATTACTGCTCTGCTCAGCTGGCCTTATCTCCCCCATCCAACCAGAGGGCCTGCCTTTTTCTACTTCATACAAAGGCACCATATAGACTAGTGGCAGCCTTGTTAGTAGAGCCTATTCCACCCTGTTGTTTTAAGAATTAAAAGAGGAACAGAAAGGTGGGAAAGAGGAACCAGAGGCTGGGAAGGATGGGGAAGGGCTGGGGAAGGGATGAACAGAAGGTGGTTAACAGCCTTATTCCTTCTAACAAATGCACAGTTAGAGAGAAGGATTAAGTTCTAACATTCGATAGTGCAGCAGAGAGATTATAGCTAACGATAATTTATTGTATATTTCAAAATAGCTAGTAGAAAATAATGGTCATTTTCCCAACACGAACAAAAATAAATGTTTGAGTTGATTAATATCCTAACAACCCTGATATGATCATGACACAAGGTGTTCAAAATATCACAGGTACCTCCATGTAGGATAGCTACTATGTATCAATTTTTTTAAACTTAAAAAAAATTAAAGGAGGTAATGGATGTCAAACATTCAGTGTAGTGACTAGCAATACCATGTACTTAGCACAAGCTAGCTATTATTGAAAAGTCAGCTTTCATTAAGATCTGAGGATCAGCTCTATGAAAATATCATCATAGACAGAAGCATTTTTAAGACTGCCAGTTAAAGAAATTGTACTCTACCATGATCCATTAAATAGAAACATCCTAACTTTTCGAAGTGATGAAAAGATTCTAGATCATGATTGCACTATTGGTGTCACGACCGTATAACTGGTGACAACTTAATTTAATTTACACCCTTACACCTGCTGGATTTTATAATAAGCTATACCTCCATAAAGCTGATTTTTAAAAAATAAAATAAATACGCTGAAGTTCTCTTGAGATTTTTTGTGCCTGGCAAAAAGATAGGAGAATGTAAGATCGCTCTCTCCTTGTCTCTCATCATCCTAGCAGATCCTCTGTTTCCTACATTGAACAGTCACATCAGGACTTGATTTCTGGACATTTGCAGACATTTTGGGACCATGAAGTAATAGGTTTCAGGAGGAAACGGAGGGATTACAGAGAGGATGGAAAAAATGGAAAAAGAGATAAAAACACCTGGGTTCTATTACAACAGTGAGCTGTCAAAGCAACTTCTCTTTGTGCTTTTGTTAATCTAGCAGGTAATGATGTTACATTTGAGCTTTCTTTAGACTCCTAGCATTAAATATTTTTACAGAAGGAAATTTTTCACTGGCCCATTCTTTAGAGACTATCCGATACAACAATGGACACAGGCTTCAAATACAGAGTGGGGGGTATTTACTGTTCTACCTTCTCAGTATCTCTCCATTCTTCTGGAAACAACAGGCTTTATCTCCCATTGGATCAATGCTCCAGTCTTCACTACTACGTGTAATTAAACTGTCACACAAAGCTTTTTAAAGTGTTTCAGGATTCAGGAACCCTGTCCAAATCAGCTGATTACTTTATTTTTACTATTAATAAGTAAACAGTTTATCTTTGTCCCTCAGAAATAGATAAGCATTTTACTATTTGGAAAAATAGAAGAAAAAAAATTTTTCATCTCAGATCAATATGAGGACAAATACAATTAGGTTACATTATTTGCATTTATAAGGTAAAGTCCAAGTTACAGTTCACCGTTCACTCAGAAAATGGGCCGTATACCCCTCCATTGTACCTGTGAGGTGAGAGTTCACCAAACCCTCTCCCCACCACCTCCCTTCTGACTTGATTGTCTTTTTCTCTATGTGGGCCTCTGGTTATTAATCTACTAGTTTCAACTTATTATTGGGTACATTGGATACTTACTTTTCCATTCTTGTGATATTTTGCTAAGGAGAATGTTCTCCAAATCCTTCCAGGTAAATACAAAAGATGCAAAGTTCTCCATCTTTTTATGGCTAAATAGTATTCTGTGGTATACATATACCATGATTATTGATCCATTCAAGGGGTGATGGGCACTTGGGTTAGTTACACTTCTTCACACTTGTGATTTGAGCTGCAATGAACATTCTAGTGCGAATGTTTTTTATGGTAAAATGATGTTTTTCTTCTGAGTAGATACCTAGTGATGGGATTGCAGGATCAATGGAAGGTCTACACTTAGTTCTTTGAGGATTCTACATACTTCTTCCCAAAAAGGTGGTATTAGTATGCAATCCCAACAGTGCATAAGTGTCCGCCTCTCTCCACACCCTCACCAGTATCTGCAGCTTTGGGACCTTGTGATGTGAGCTACTCTCACTGGGGTTAGGTGATATCTCAGGGTGGTTTTGGTTTGCATTTCTCTGATGATAAGAGACAATGAGCATTTTTCATGTGTTTCTTGGCCATTTGTCTGTCTTCTTCAAAGAAGGTTTTGTTCGTGACTCTTGCCCACTTACAAATGGGATTTTTTTACTCTTTTCTTGTTGATTTGCTTGAAGACTCCATTAGCAATGGCAGGAACAACAAAATAAATAAATGGGTTAAAAAGCTTCTTCACAGCTAAGGACACAATCAACAAAGCAAACAGACAATCTCCAGAATGGGAGAAAATATTTGCATGTTATGAACCTGACAAAGGGCTAATAACAAAAATCTAGAAAGAACTCAAGCAACTTAACTAGAAAGAAATTTCTTTTTTTTTCTTTTTTCTTTTTTTTTTTTTTTTCGCCAGGGCCAGGTTTGAACCTGCCACCTCCAGTATATGGGGCCAGTGCCCTCCTCCGTTGAGCACAGGTGCCACCCAGACAGAAATTTCTTGCATTATTTCCTAAAAACTACAGCAAAAGCTGGCTCCCCATCTTGCAAGTTTAAGTACAGTTATCTCCCCCTGAATTTTTCAGCACTTTACCAGGTGTGAACTAGTGTACGTAGAGTAGTATGTATCTGGAGGCTGATATTAGTATGATGTGCAATAATCAAAATTGGAATCTCAATAATGTGCACAATGTGAGGGTGGTCAGCACTCACCCCAGGGTGAAAGCCTCTTCTACAACTTGAACTTTACCTTGGAAGTGAGAACAATGTAACTAAAAATGAATGCCCTCATATTAACTTGAAATTTAAAAAAAATGAAATTTGAGATTTTTATACTAATGCCTAAGGGACAGAACTTATTGGAAACAATGTATGATTTCTAGTTAAAATAAAATACTATCAGCTATTCCTGGTAGAAATTTCATATTTAGCCCCCTGCTTTCACCAAATGCCTTCCATTCTCAGGCTCTATCTTCATCCTCCTAACTCCTTTACATGGTAAAACCAATGACAAACAATAACTCATACTGACTTTTCCTTTGTCTTAAACCATAAAGCATACACGTGAGCTATATTCTTTTACCTTTGATCATTTCATATTTAATTTTATTTTCAAATATGATTCTATCCCACCAAATACAACATAAAATGCAGGGCATATAGTAGGTGTTTTGTAAACACTTGTCTTTAAAACTATCACTTTTTATCATCAATCCAGGTAATGATTAACATGGAAAACACAAAATGTTAAACTTATGTTTGGTAATTAAATAAAATCATTGTAAGTATACTACAGTGATATCATTCTTTTAAAATCTTTACACTTAAATTAAAATATCATATCTCAGAATTAACAGAGTTCAAAACTTATAAAACACTAATTATCCAGATAAACCAATGGGATTTTCCAGTACCTGCAACTATCATATTAAATATGTACCATTGTACATTTTAACAAGTCATAGATTTTAAAATTGAGAAGCACCTGTGGCTCAAGGAGTAGGGCACCGGCCCCATATACTAGAGGTGATGGGTTCAAACCCAGCCTCGGCCAAAAACTGCAAAAAAAAAAAAAAAAAAAAAAAAGATTTTAAAATTATACTGTCTAATCTTCACTTCAGGAGCTACAATAGACAGATATTATAATGCCCTATGACATAAGAATATACTGAAGCCACATGAATAACAACTAGTCTCTCTTAAATCTCAGCTTTCTACCTGTCTTTGAAAAGACAGAGCTACAGAGATAGGATTATTCTACCATTCTAAGGAAGGTCTTGTCCTCAATAAAACACAAGGGACAAAAATCTATTGGCTGCTAATAAGTTAAAATCATTAGTCCTAATAGATTACTTTGTGTGACCCCTTAGATACCTTCAATTCTTAAAACCATTCTTCATCAAAAATATGATTAAAATGAATATGTGACTAGAAATAGGGAATAGAACAACAGCAACATACGTAAGGAGATAATGATGATACATTGGAAGTAAAATCATAAATTTCTATAGTGAAAGCCCTATTATCAATAAACTGACAAAAGTTTAATGTTGAAGCACATATGTGGCTGTAAGCATTCCTGAAGAAAACTGTGACACAGAGGTGATATATTCCAATATACGTGTCTACTATTCTCCTAATCTGGAATGATTACTATTCAAAAATAAAACTTCAAGTATCCAAAATGCCTACATCAAGTTGTTACTTTTTCCTTAAATTATAATCATTACTTCACCCTCAATAGATTATCCTACACCTGTCTATCTTCTTTTCACTGCTCCTAGAACCAGGAATTACAGCTCTTCTTCTTTAAGAAAAAATCTGAACGTGCCCTCACACCTTCTCTCTCTCCACGCCATTCCCCCACCACTGGAACCTCCCCTCCACCTAAAGTTTTCTCCTAATCTACCCACTCATAGGTCCCATCACTCAAGTCTTCTTTGGCGTTCTGCCTCTCTGCCTCCCCCTCCTTCTCTTCACTATTCAATATCTTGAAGGGGCAGCTCACCCTGGCTTCTTCCTCTCTCTCTCAAGCCACAGCAATCTGTGCCAACTACCAGGCCCAAGCCACTCCTTTGGGGGATCCTAATGGATACTTTGTCCCAAAATTCTAGAGCTATTTCTCAGTCCCCATTCTTCTACTTTTCTATGCAGCCATGACATTCTTGTCAACATACCTTCCAGAGCTCTCTTATCCCACAGGACCATTATTTTCCTGGGTGTCTGATATCTCTCAGGTCCTCTTCCTGCTTCTTAACTAACTGTGAATTACTTGGCAGCAGCAACCCAATCCTCTTCTCTGCTATTTTTATTTCCTCACTTACCTTTTTAAAATTCTGATATTTTAACCATCTCATGAAATCAAATACATCTTTGTGCTTAAGACTCTGAAATATTTCACATCTCTCTCTTCTTAGCCCAGACCTCTCCTCCTAATTCTAGTCTCTTTATTGGTGAAAGTGAATTCAACTTTCAAACATTCAGCCCCTCTATACTATGGGAAGTAGCAGGGATTAAGGAATGTACAACAGTGTTTCTGCTTCCGCAGATCTCTGTAAACATAGCTAAAGAACCTCCACTTTGACATACACTGAACGTGTCAAATTGATATGCGTAAAGATGAAACTATCTTATTGCAACCATCACCCTTTCCCCTAAACCCCTGAAAACCTTCTCTTCTTTCTGTGTTTATTGTTTTGACTAAAGATAATACCATCCCTGCAGGTTTGAACTGTGCAAAACAATTCCCTCTCCTTTGCTTCGGAATCCAGTCCCGACTTTATTCCCAGGAAAGAATAATTCAGAGCATCACCATTTCAAGAAGGCAGCAGCACAGACATTAAGAATGTAGGCACACCATCAGAATCCCCAGATCCCACATCCTCCAGAGGAACATAGTAGGGGGAGAGCAGCGATGAGAAACCCACTGGAACGGAAGGAGAGACATTCCCAGCCAATCTCTTGAAGCTTAGGAAAAAGGGCAAGATGAACACCAGAGTCAATTCTTACTAGAAAAGGACTCTAAGGAGCACTAAGAAAAATGTTTTAGCTATTAGCATTCTCACCAATAACAAGGCGAGGTAGGGGAAAAGTGAGGGGGGGGATGGCTACTCTACAGTTTGTGACTAAGAGTGAGGACCACCCATGTTGTCTTTTACGTCAGCACTCACAGTATTTGCAATGCACTGTAATTTGTCTCCCCAGAACTTAGTCCATACACAACAGGAATTCAAATATCTGTTGAATGAATGTTAACAACTATAGTAAATACCTATCAAGTACTAGGCAAAGAACAACTCGCTACCCAAATATTAGAAATTATTTAATGCTACTTAGATGAGGAAAATGAGGTTCCAATAATTTAAATATTCTGCCCAGCATATTACAATTGGTACATGTTTGTGTCAGAAGTAAAAACAAATTCTATCTAACTTGAACGTTGCTACTCTTTCTGTTGTGCTGTACTTAATAATTCTTTGACAATTCTTTGATAATACTAAAAGGCACTTCGGGTTATCCTCTCAGGCCTTATCATCCAGGCTGTAATGCCTGCATGAAATTTCTTCAATAAAATTCCTTCCTGAAATCATAAAGATAAAGTTATTTGCAGGCAAGAGGGAAGAGTTAAATGTAAGCTACTTTCATTCATTTTATTTGCACAAAGGAATAGAGAAAGCATTGTGTAAGTGAGAAAGTACAAAGAGATTGAAAAAATAGGGAGAGATGGAGAGCATCTAAGATTCCTAACTCAACATACTTTACCATTTTGCCAAAGTCCAGCCCTGAATTGTCATCTCCAAATCTTCTAGAAATAAGACTTATCTCAAAGAGTCAGCAGTCTTCATTAAATAAAGATGAATGGGAAAGAGAAGATGTAAGAATGGAGTAACCCAAGTCCTACTTGCCTGAGGGAAAACGCTGGAGAAAAAACATATAAGATCATGCTTTTCTCTGACCTGTGCCATATTCAAAATGTATGCCTCCTGGCTCCTAAGAATTTGAGGTCAACCTGTTGGAATTTACCATCGCAAGCAGCTGATGCGAGTTATTCAAACAAACCATCTCCTTCATCTCTGATACTTTATGTGAAAAACAGAACTAAGGACAGTCGTTCTTTTACTAGAGCTCCCTGTGTATTAACTATGCATCTGGGTAAGTGATTTATCCTCTCTCTGTCTTAGTTTTCTTTTCTGTAAAATGTGGAGTCTTGTTGTAACCAAGTTATTTATTAAATGTAAAAAAGTGTCTGGCACACGGTAAGCACTGAAATGTTTACAATCATTACTGGCGAATCTGGAAAGTTCCGTGAGCATAGAGATGTTAGTCTACTTTATATATTGATATATCCCCTTCAGCCAATAAAGTGACTATCATGTAAGAGGTGTCAATAAATTTGTCAATGAGGGAAACTTTTAAAAATATTTTTAAAAGAAAATATATATATATAATTTTTTGCCTGAGATCTCTAGCAATATAAGCGAAATGAAGTTGCCTTTGTAATTAGCCAGTGGGTCAAACGTTTCTACTCTCACTCTGCCAGGTTACTAAGTACCGCTTTAAAGTCCTCTGGGGTAACAGTTCTCTGTTTTCATAATTAGAAGTGTTTCAGGCAATTTTGGCCCACCTCCTCATTTACCCTCTTGGTGCTTAATATCTCCCATCTGTTCATCAAGTTGATCACATCATTTACAATCTCTAGGGAGGGAAAACACCACTTTCATTTAGGGTTCTGATTTTTATGCGAGAATGCTGGCGGTACTAAAATGATATTAATTAATGAAGATGAGGTCATCATCATTACTTGCATTATGGATCCCTCTATCCCTGACTGGCCAGGTGTTTGATGGGCACTCACTTCACCGTTCCAACTCCCACCGTCGGCAAACTCTTACGATGAATGCAAATGTGACTTTACCTGCCTCGTGGGGTGATACGGCAAGCAATTAACAAATGTTCATAAAGTACTTGGAAAGAGATAATGGCACCATATAAATGTTACAGATTATTGCATCACGAAGCTTAAAATCATAATCAACTCTAAGATGGATTCATTGGAAAGGTAACAAAAACTTCTTTAAAAAGAGCCTCCTTTCTGAGGAATATCAAAAAGCCATGGCCTTCCTCTGGCTGATAGATCAATATCAGAGCCTTTGCCTCTCACCCACACCCCTCAAGGAACAGTAAGAAGCTATAGGGCTGCGGCTAAATGGGGTGGGAGTTAGAGAAGAGAATATGGATTAAAAATGAATAAAATTGCTCCCAATCCAGAATGGAGCCTAAGATACCAGTTGAGAGGCCTGGCTTGGAACTGAGGTAGGATTTTAGGGTGCCACAAACACGATTTTTATGCAACACACATAGAACAACATAGAAGGTAGTTAGCACCTGAGAGAAGAGCACTCACTCCACGGCTCCCAGATTTGTGCCTGCAGACTGAACCACATCCACAGTTTCCTACTGATTGTCTCCAGCTGGGCCATAATAAGCATCTCAGACTCGATGCATCCCAAATCAAGCTCCTGAGCATCACTCAAAAAATGTGCCCACCACCCCTCATCCTCTCATGCTCTGCATATCACAGCTCTATCTTTTCAGCTGCTCCAGCCAAAAATTTGAACTCAATGTTCAACCTTTTACTTACATCCTTCATCCAGCCTGATAGTAAATCTATTGGTTCTATTTTCAAAACATATCCAGAATCAAATGACTTCTTACTGCCTTTACTGCTAATACTCTGGTCCAAGCTATCGTCTCTTCTTGCCTGGATTATTAAACTAATCTCCCAGTTGGTCCCTCTGCTTCCTCCCCCACCTTTGATGTAGTGTTAGAAAGTCAAATCATGACATTCTGGTGCTCATATTCCTGAAATGACTCTTTACTCAAGTCACTAAAAGCCCAAGACTCTTCCTGAGGGCTTATAAAGAAATACATCATCTGGCCCCCTCACCTTCTCTGAGCTCGTCTCTCCACTCTGGCCACACGGTCTCCCCTACTGCCCTAGGCTGAGCTGGGCGTGCACTTGCTCTCCCTACCTCCCCCTGACATTCACATGGGCTTACTCTCCTGACCATCTTCCCAGCGATTCTTGCAAGTAACCAACGCAGGAAGAACTTCCCAAGCCTACCTTTTCCTTTCCAAAATTACAGTCTCACTTCCTCTCTGTTTGTTCCTTAATGCCTTCTCTGAAATTTTTCTCCTTAGTACTTATCACCATGTGCACTACTTAGTTATATGTTTACTTTCTCCCCCTCACCATGGATATATACTCAACCTAGGGCAGCCATTTCTGCCAATGTCTATCCTTTTTGTTCACTGCTATTTCTCCATACCCTAGATCAGCATCTGACATATAAAAACATAAATAGTTATCTAATTAATTTTTGCCATTTTATTGATCTTTGAAATCCCAAGTGTCAGAATTAGTGCACTAACGATCTATGCTAAAGAACCACGTGGCACCAAGTAAAGATACCAGAAATGCAGTCAGCCGCCTCTCTTAACACTTGAATATACAACTTTGGGGCATAAAGATATTAAAGAGTAAAGTTGGAATGGGATTTTTTCCTATGGTTATTAATATTGAATATGAGCCCTCTTATAAAATGCAAAACTGGTTTTTACTCATGAATCAGGCCGGAGGGGAAGAAATCAAACCAAGATGCACATTTCATCTCTGGCACCATCCCTCGGATAGAAGAGACAGTTTTGTTGAACAGTTAAAACAATGTTTCTAATGTGTAAATTTTAAAAGGAAATTAAAACTGGCAGTAACTGGATGTTTAGCAAAAAAAGGGGGGGGAGAGGAGATGCCTCCTGTTCGGCAATCATAAAATCTAGAGCTGCAGTCATTCCCTCTAATAAAAAATAATTTATGATTTTCTCAGAGCTGAGCAAAGGATGGTGCACCTGAGCCTCTGATTTATAAAAAATGCATTTCCAGCTCTTTTTTAAAACTGCATCTTCATTTCAGTATTAGACTTCTTCAGTCAAGGCAATTCATAATACCAAGTCCTTTAGAAGAAGGTAAAGGCCAGAAAGAAAGACAGAAATTCTAAATAGCAAGGAGAAAGGGACAGGCTTTCAGAACTACCTCAGAAGGATCTCAAACGTGACACAACGATCTTCCCTGACCACACAACATGAAGAATTCCCCAAGCATCTACCAATCCTTTCATCTTAATTATTGGCAGTGAATCTTTTTCTTGTTGTATATTACCTAATGCTGACTCCAGAAGCTCTAAGGGACAAGGTTCTGTTTCTCTGTGTGCCAATGTCCTCCCAGTGGCTAGAATGACATCTAAAGAACCGTAGGCCCCGAATACAAGTTTGCTGAATTAATGAATGAATAAATGCGTTAAACCTTTACATTTTTCTTCTTGGACTATGCCCTAATGGTATGATTTCATACTAGAGGCAGGACTTCAACTCTTGTCCATTAATGAATTAATCTAAATGGCTGAGAAGATTTAAGAGAAACACCGGTTTTGTAACGTCTAAATTCTCCACATAAAAATTAGTGCCATTTAAAAGAGAAGTCCTATTAAGTGTCAGCTCATCCCTACTTCCCTCCCCAACTCCCAATGAAGGAAATGAAATTGTACATTTCTGTCAGCTTCTATTTGCTGGTGACATTTAATTTTAATTCAAACCACTCTTCATAAATTCTAGTACTGTGCACAACCTCTTAAATAGCTCTATTCTTTATTCAAAATCTTCCTTCTCACTCCCAGGATTGTAGTAAATAGATCTTCTAAAGGGGGAAATAAAACTATTTCAACAACAGGCCTATTTCAGCAGTTTTTCAAAAGGTATTTCTTTCATTCCCTTGGCGAGAGTTTTCGTTTTATGCTTGGAAAGTTGTGTTATATATACATGTATTTTAGTCCAAATGGATGTGGCTTTTTTGTTGTTGTTGTTGTTATTGTTGATTTCAGCTTTTCTATTTTCCACTTCAGTATGTTTGCAAAACCAAAACTTCATATTTCTCTGATTTCTCCATTTGTGAACCTCCGTTATGGAGCCCATGTTTTCTTTTAAGAAAGAATACTCAAGATACTCTGGTTTATATTTTCCCCAATGGAAAAAAAAATCGAACTTATAGACTAGAATATTTATAGCACATAATAATCTCAAATAACCTTCCATTTTTTCTACATAAGTTTTCAGGAGTGACTTACATGCCTAAAATCTGTTCCTAACTTTTTCCTCCCATCTACCCTAAATATCAGCTCGGGATCCTGAGAATGATAATCTAGCCCAGCAGTTCTCAACCTGTGGGTCATGACCCCTATGTAACAGTGAAAATACATCACAGCATTAGGAAGGTTGAGAACCCCTGATCTAGCCAGATACAATTCCATGTTATCCCACAAATCTGGGAGGGGTTATTAGAAAGGAGGAAAATACTACAGGGGCATTATTCTTCCTCTCCTCTAAACAACAACTTAGTCTACCAATTCCTCTCTCCAGCCCCAAGCCCCATGATAATGTTAAAACTTTATTTATTTATTTATTTTGAGACAAAGTCTCACTATGTTGCCTTTGGTAGAGTGCTGTGGGTGTCACAGCCCACAGCAACCTCCTACTGTTGGGCTTAAGCAATTCTCTTACCTCAACCTCTCAACTAGCTGAGACTACAGGTGCCCACCACAACACCCCAAAATTTTTTGTTCAGTCGTTTAACTGGCCTGGGTCAGGTTTGGACCCACAACCCTCAGTATATGTGGTTGGCACCATAACCACTGTGCTCTAGGCACAGAGCCAAAACTTTAGAGTAATTTAAATTGATTTGAATTGATTCTAAGGAAATAGAGTTGTACACAAAATCTGTGGATGGAAGGGTTTATCACATTATTCTATTATAGTAGCAAAAATATACACAAACAGATAACCATATTGGAGAGAAACAAAAGATTGGAATGAAATAAAACTATTTAACACTATGATCTATCTGAATGGAGGAACTGATTTTTCTTGTCTTCCCCTTTCTGTTTCTTTGTTTTAACTTTTTGTAATCAACGCATATTACATTAAAATTAGAATTTTAAAATGCTTAAGAAAAATCCCTTTAAAAAATGGAGTGGTCTGATCATGACCATTTTGTTTTTTAAATTCTGTATTTGCCTTAAGGATCAGATTAGAAGGAATAGGGAGGGTGTCAGACTAAGAGATAGAGATCTGGAATGATAGAGTGAAAAATGTACCTCAGAAAGACCAACCACAACAACTTTGTTGATACAAAAAGGGAGGAGGAGGAGGAGAAAAAGGAAGAATGCTTCTCCATTGCTGAAGATGTTATCTTTTTATAACCTTCACCCATTTGGGAGTGAAGGTCTTTTTTTTTCTCTTAGAAGTGCATGCAGTATACGGGATTTCTGATTGATCACAATATCAGTCAATATGATTAATGACTAGTTTTCGCCCAAATCTTTTGACAGATTAGCACCAACTCACAGCTTTGTGGAGACCTTTAAAAAAAAATCCCATCTAAATTCTTTTTCCCAATTTTTATTTATTCTTTATCAAAATATACAAAAATTCTACCACCTAACACATTACCTGCTTTCAGTTCTACTTCTCTTTTTAATCCTTATCGACAGACACATCAGAAAGTTGTAAACATGTTAAAAGATTTTGCATTCTGCTGTCTTCATTTAAATTTATAGATGAGATTCTTAAAAAGTTGTATGTTTTAATTCAAAGAAAAAACAACTCTGAGAGGCTCTGACGAGAGATATCTTTCCACCAAAGTATAAACCCTGAAAGTAAATACAGCTATTAAAATTAATTACACCAAATTGCTTGAGCTAGGTAAACAGCAAACTTAGGGCCAAGTGCTAAAAACTTGAGGGAGTCAATTACCAAGCTATCTAGTAAAAGCTTTCAAAAAATCAATAATTCTCCAGCCTTACTTTTATGATGATATTAGAAATAACATTTAGGTATTTTTTTTATATAAAGAGTGATCTCAAGGGAAGCTATGCTAATCTTTTAAACCTATTATCAACATTTTATGCATCATAATCCTTGCTAAACTAGAGTATGTGGGTGTGTGTGATGTATATTATACCTCTATATATGCTTGTATATGTATATTATGCCTCCATATATACATATATATACACCTTCATATATACCTATGTGTGTGTGTATGTATGTGTATATATATATAGCTTCTTGCGACAATAGCACTTTCTAAAAGAGTCTCCACCAGGCAGTAACCCTCTTCGTTTACTAAATATTGCCTAGGAAGTTTGCATGGATGACTCACACTAACACAGATACTAACACAGATGGGAGTTTCGCAGTCATATCCAGGTCTGTGGAATAAACGGAGTAACCCACTATTGGTTCTTCTCCTCCCACATCTATTTGACTTGGATTGTAAAAAGAATTTGATCTTCTATGCCTTACTGCACTGCCAAACATCCTGAGTTTTATATTTTTAGAGTTTGTTTTTCCTTTGATGTCAGGAATCCTCGTGAATTTACAGGTAGAAGGAAACCCACAACTTAAGCCATTAGTTTAAGAAAACTTATTGATAAACCTCCTGTCATTTCTTAATCATTTTTGTTTGCATAGCATAATTATAAGTCAAGGAAATTTTGATATTCAGATAAGTTGTTACATAGGCTATAAATTTGTGCCCTAATAACACTCAATATTGCATATTCTTGTATAATGGAGGGTGATTGTTTAACAGTGGAGCAGTCTGCCAATTTGCTTGTACTGTACCATTGTTTAACGCTTTTAAAATTTAGCATATTTTATGATAATTTATTAATGTTTGGTGTGAGCTATTATTATACTTTGTGTCTGTTGTATCTTCATTGAGTATGTACAAAGAAGACTGCCTAGCCAGTGAATATTACTATTACTCACCCAAATAATGATGCTCACTTAGGATGATATAAACAATTAAATAACAATATGATGAAATAAATTGCAGCCTAACCAACCAAAGGAATACATCAAAGCCATTGACTATGATGCCAGAGACCTCTATTCATTGCCTAGGAAATACACTTAGGACATATTATCAATTAAAAAATAAACAACATGTCAATATGTCATGGGATCCAATTCAGGTAGGTATTAGAAAGCAACACTGAAGAATATACCCCAATATCTTATCAGTGTTTATAGAGTGGTAAGACTGTAGGTGTTACCTTATTGCTACTTGCTAATGTTTTCTAGAGTGACGAATATTAATCCATATGCCAAAAGGCATAAGAGAAAGGTTTTAAAGAGAGAAGAATTGGATGCTAGAGAGACAGACGGACCCACCTGTCCTTCAATTAGATACCAGACATGCAGGTGCTATTTCACATAAATGATAACTTTGTTGACTTGGGTTAACATTCCAGAATTTAATAATCCACTTGCAACTTCCAGGATACACACAGTTAAACCTTAGAAAGCCAGAATGTCTTTGCCATTCGTTGTCCTGTTCTGCAGACTAGTTCAATTTCCTTACCCCCATGTCCTCCATTAATTGCCTTTTCAATGGATTACTAATAAGTTTTTGATGTTAAGCAAACATCAATGCTCCTATTAAAGTGAGACCAAACACTGTGACTATTTGTTTAATAACACAGTCTGAATGAAGGACGAAGTTCAATTAGCACTGGAGCTGATACAGGCTTCATTAGGAAGGAGAGGCAATTAAAAAGTGGAAGGCTGCAGGAGGCACTGATGTGCACATCATGCAGCCAGCAGAAAAGGACAAGCAGCACAGAGTTCCTTTGAAAAAAACTGTAACCTGAAGACTTCAGACAGAAAGAAGGATCATTAGCACAAAATTAAGCACCCTAATAGAGTGATCCTTATCCTGCCAGCTCCGGAAGAAATATGAGGCCAAATCACATAATCTAAATAAACTGCAGGGAGTCAGGACAATTGGAAGGAACAGGAATTATCTAGCCCGTAGAACTTGATGTAGCAAAGGGTTTGGTTCCTACACACTGTTCAGTGGGTGCCATTGAGCACTATTTGGGGAGTCAGAGGACACACCTGTACTAGTTATGTGACCTTGACTATGTCGCCCAACCTCTGCTGATGTCTATTTCCCTTTCAATAGAAAAGTAGAAAAATAAGTAAATGGGCTTTCCTAATTCAAAAATTCCATATCTTATGGTCCTAATTATCTATTCTTATCATCCTTAGCCTAGTTATCCAGGAGATAATCCAAATCTTAAATCGCCTAATAATTAACAGTAAGCATACCATTTTCTCAAATGGAACGTGGTAGGGATAAACAAAGAGCGTATTTTTTTTAAAGATACATACAAACAAGAGTTTTATTTTATGACTCAAACCCCAGGATTTCTACGGTTTATTCTAATTTCTATATGTGTCCTACAAATTTGAAAGTAACAGGATAAATCATAATTGTGTTTAAAAAAAAAGAAAAACATTTTTTTCGCGGCATTGAGTGTTTACAAGTCGGTGCCAGATATATGGAGAGAAATAAATGTGACCGAAGTACAAAGAGAGGATTCTTTCATCTATTAAACTGTCTAATGACAACTCAGTCACACTCCAAGGTCACTCTTGAAAACACAGCCTTGAGAAGTGGCCCATGAGGATCAGACCAGCTGCTAGTGCCTGCTTTTCCTCTACAGCTCCCAGGAGGGAGAGAAAGCCAGCCAGCCTTCCGCCGTAGAAACAGCAGACAGGAGCACAGAAGCATTGTGAAAAGGGGCGAGCGAAGATTGAAATAAAATGGGCAGGGCTGGAAGTGGGAGGACTGTAAGAACGAAGGATTACAAAAGGAAAAATAATTGCGCTCAAGTGCAAAAGTGAGCAATTTCATTTCGAGAATTTTGTCCTCTAGAAATATTTATTCAATTCGGGAAAGGCATGTTCCCTCAACACTCACTCAACGAAGATGAGGTGGTAGCATTTGAACAGACCTAAAGGAGGAAGGAGGGGACGAGTCAGGTAAATAAAGAGGGGCGTGGCTCAAAGGTTTGCAGACAGTAGGAACAAGAAACACAAATATCCTAAGAGAAATTGTGCTTATTACATGCAAGAAATAGCAGCTATTTTAGTGTGGTTGGTGTGAATTGAATACATGGGAGAGTGGTGCAAGGTTAGAAAAGTAGGGGGCTTTTGGAGGGCCCTAAAGGCCATGACAAGCCCTCGAGTTTGAGGGAGTTAGGCGGAAGGTCACTGAAGATCTTTGAGCAGAGTGATTTATATCCGACTGCGTTGTAAAAGATCGCCCTGGGCTGTGACTGGGAAGTGAAAAACCAAGCTACAAAGTGATGAAAATAGTCCAGATATAAAATAATGGACTAGACGATGGTGGAAAGAGATGCTGAGAAATGGCAAATACCTGCCTAGATTTAAAAATCTATGCGGATTGTACGTGGGGTGTTAGAGAAAGAGAGGCATCAAGGGCAGTATCAAGATTTGACGCCTGAGCTGGAAGAATGAAATTGACATTTACAGAGATGGTAACAAGTAGGATATTCATGTCCCTACAGTGCCCTGTTTTCCCAAGGTGATAATCACTCCACCAATGACAGTATAATAAACTAAGACAGAAAGATGTAGAAAGAGATCTACAACATACGGTTGAATTAGTCACTAGTTCCAGAAGACCGTGTTTACTGTGGTGTCGTCAGTAAGTATTTTATACCTATTGATAATCTATAAAATGCAAAAAATATTCAGTCAGTGGATTAAGCCTTAGTGTGTTGTCAACATTGGCTTTCTGGATTGAAGGACATAAGGTTTCATATAGAGAATCTCCTTGTTTTAGGAAGAGTCACACAGGGCAAGTTAGAGGTGGTATGTGCCAAGTTGAGCATCTTGCTCTGGTTAGTTGAGTAAAACAGTTGTTTAGGATAATATGCGGAGAACAATGTTGACAAGTAAACGTGGTAAAATGTTGAATTCAGAGATCTTAGGGAAAATTACATATTGTGAAGTTATTCCAAATAAACTTCCAAATTCAAATGATTTTGAATATTTGAAATGACTTATTTTCTTAATTTTTAAAACAAGGTTGAGTATATTTATTATTAATCATACTTTTAACTTTTAAAATATGAATATATGAACTACCCTGAAATATCACCTAACCCCAGTGAGAATGGCCCACATCACAATGTCTCAAAGCTGCAGATGCTGGAGTGGATGTGGATAGTAGAGAACACTTTTACACTGCTGGTGGGATTGCAAACTAATACAACCTTTTTGGAAGGAAGTATAGAGAATCCTCAAAGAACTCAAATTAGTCCTCCCATCTGATCCTGCAATCCCATTACTAGGCATCTACCCAGAAGAAAAAAATTCCTTTTATTATAAGGACATTTGCACTAGATTGTTTATCACAGCTCAATTTATAATCACCAAAATGTAGAAACTGCCTAAATGCCCGCCAACCCAGGAATGGATTAACAAGCTGTAGTATATGTATACCATGGAATACTATTCAGCCATTGAAAAAGATGGAGACTTTATATCTTTTATATTAACTTGGATGGAGATAGAACAGGTTCTTCTCAGTAAAGCTTCACAAGAATGGGGAAGCAAGAATCCAATGTACTCAGTTCTAATATGAAGGCAGTAGATGAGCTAATACAAGGGTGGTGGTGGTAGGGGAATGTGTAAGTGGGGAGAGGAGAGGAGGGAGGGGGATAAGGGGACATGGTATATGGCACACCTCTTGGGGGCAGGACATAATTATAAGAGTGACTTTTTCTAAAAATGTAATCAGTGTAACCTAATTATTTATACACTCAATAAACCCCAAACAATAAAATAATAAAATAAAAATAAAATTCAGTAAACTTTTGTCTACATCACAAAAGAGAAGAGCTTATTAAAAAAGAGATACACTTTTATCCCAAACCTATATATTCAGTTACTAAGTCAAGTCAAAGACCCTGGATCTTCCTAACATAGGATAAACTGTGCTTCACTAAGCTAACACAGCACCTGCTCCATAATGTTGCTGTGAGGATGAGTTAGCACCAAGATGATAATGGATGTATAGCTGAGAGCCAGGCTTGGTACCTGGTAATAATCTTCCATATATTTTTTGCCTACCTTGTCTGTCCAGCCTCTCAATGCTTAAGTCCCACTGAATTATGTGCAGTTCCGCCAATGTGGCACATCTTTCCCGAGGGGGGGCCTTTGTTCACGCCATTCCTTTATTTCAGTGTCAAGTTTATCTCCCATCCCGGGATACTGCCAGTACTGCTAGTTTTTATTTTTGTTGTTGTTGTTGTTTTTGGGCATTTCCTACTCACTGTGCAATTCTCATCTCAAGCATTCTTTAACACTGCAATTTTCATTAAACCTTTTTGGCTTTCTGTCAAATAGGGAAAGTGCAAGAGAGAAACTGGCTTCAGAAAACACCGAATCTGGGAATTATCAAAGCCTAGTCTCTTCTCTTCCTCTTTACTCTCTCCTGTTACAGATGTTTTTTTTTCACTGCTTAGGGACTCATATCCCTCAGGTTTAGTAACCCCAGAGAATAAAAGATGTCAGAAATGAAAATCACAGTATCATATTGTCAGAATTCACAACACTTGCCATTTTAGATCCAGATTTAAGGAATGAGGGAAAGTCGATAGGCTTTTAAGCAGAATTTGATTAAACTTCTCTATACTTACATTGAAGTTTTCAAAGGTCTGTAGCCTAGGAAGGAAAAGATGGAGAAATGCTTACAATTTGCCCTGGAAAATGAACACACACACACACACACACACACACTACACAAAATCAATCTATAAAATAAGGTCTATTGGGGAAATCCTTATGAACAGAGATACAGAGAAGTACACACACTCCCATAGGATGATCTTATTTCACGTAGAGGCGTGTTCACCTCTTGCCTGCATCTCGCATACCGTGTGGCCAAAGGCTACTGGAGAGCAGTCCCACTCCATCTTTCTCTCTGGGAAAGTGAGCGGTGCAGAGATTTTCTTTATGACTCTGTTTCCTGTTTGGTGAAGCATCCGTGGCCAGCATCTAGCAATATGGGTTCTTCCTTAAGCTAACTGTAACCTGCTGTCTCCAATAAAGTGCTGGAAAGGGGAAAAAATCAGCCTCCAGAGTCATGTCTCTTTATTTATCCAAAAAACTCAAAGTGAGTTTGAGTTCTTTCTATCCAAATGATAGTTTTTACATACACAGAGCATTATTGACTTACCTAAGGTTAATCTGCAAGTTACAAATGTAGCTAGGTTAAACTCTTAGTTAAGACAGTGATGCAAATATTTTCATTTGATTGTCTTCACAGTCAATCAGCCCTTCATTGAAGGTGCACCCCTGGATCTTTATCCCCCCTCCATTTGTGTGTTTTCTGTTATCTGGAATGGATTCTTTTATTGCACTAGTGGATTTCAAGGCTTGCAATCACTTAACTATTTAGCACTGACAGCTTCCTACTTGCTTCAAAACAGTGCAGTCATGCTGACTCAAATGACTTTTCCATGAGAGACTGTACAAATCCAGCATGTTCAAATGGCAATATGGTTTTCATATCCCAGTCTACAATACGTCAGATTTAAGTTCTGGTTCTCAAATGCTAAAAGGTTGGCCAAGCGTTGTGGCTCATGCCTGTAATCCCAGCACTCTGGAAGGTCAAGACAGGTGGATCTCTTGAGCTGAGGAGTTTAAGACTTGCTTGAGTAAGAGTGAAACCCATCTCTACTAAAAAATAGAAAAACTGCCTGGACATTGTAGCAGCCACCTGTAGTCCCTGTTACTCAGGAGGCTGAGCCAAGAGGATCACCTGAGCCCCGGAGTTTGAGTTTGTTGTGAGCTATGCCATAGCACTCTGCCCAGGGCAACAGAGTGAGACTCTGCCTCCAAAACAAACAAATAAACAAAACCCTAAAAGATTCTGTTTCCCTTACAGCCATTTGCATCTAATTAATATCATATTTGTAAGACCCATTGCTATGGTGTTGAAAATGCTGGGAAAAAGTAAAGCAAAACAAAACAAAACAAAAACTCAAACCTACTCTTAAATCCCAGCATAGTATGGCATATATTTACAACTCTTTGATAAAGTTGTTATCTTATCATTCTAAACCTTTTATCATCCCTAGATGGAGACAAGTATGCCTTTTACTTCAAACTTGCTGCAGTTGCCCCAAACAACAGATTTCATAATGAATTGTGTTGATTACTTTTGGTGTGACTTACAATTGTGCACGTCAGTTTTAGAAACAGCTCCGTCATGTTATGCTTGTACCTTTCACAAACTGACCCCCTTTTCAAAATGTTTTCAGATCTATGGTTGAGTGAATGACCTAAATCCCTGTTTTGATGGGTTCAGTGTGTCTGACATCTTTCTCCTAAGAGGATGCAACTGTGATAGCCGGACACTATTCATATCTGCTGCCCATACTAGGAGCTTCATTGAAGCATGGTTAGCAAATGAGAGCGAGAAACCAACCAGAGAATTCATTCCTCCCTTAGGCCATATTCATGCAAGTTTACATGGAAACTTTACTCTGAACTATAACTTAGCACACATCTATTTATCTTAGAGGCAAATTATTTGCAAATTAAAATGTATCCAAACACTTTATGCTTAAATTGTAGGAGATCTGGGCATGTGTGCAATGCTACCAATTTTATCACTATAATGTCATAAGGATATTTAGCATACAGAATTACAATGAATGTGGTGGTTCAGGGATTAAAATCTCCTTAAATACTCATTCACATGACAGACTGGAGCAATTAGTGTACAGTAACAATGGTGCATGGATAACAAGAGTGTCTCATACATTTCCACCGAGAGCCATCTTCCATGATAATCATCCTAATGAAAAAATCACAGTGGTTGAATTGAACTGCTATGGTATAATGTTAAAAAAAAATGAACAGTAAAAAACATCATTAAAGTCACATTAAGGAACTGATTGAAATTGACCAGAAAGCGAATAATCACACAACTGTCATTACTACCCTTTCTTATAGCTTTGAGTCCAGGTGTTACAGAAATCTCCTGTTGGTGGGGGCTTGTGTCATTATGTCTTTGCAGAGTATTATGTACAGAGAACAGAAAGACACATCTGATGATTCTAGGAGTTCTAGTTTGTCAGTCTCTTCCCCATGTAGAGCTTCCACCCGTGTATGGAACGTTACCAGAAGGAATCGAATTAAAAAACAATCGTTTTTATTGTTGGCTGTATCAACTTAAAAAGAATCCACTTAGAAATTAGCTGTGTTTCACATATTCAAACACATTTTCAGTGATTTCTTTTTCTGCTCCTTTAAATGTTTTCCTTTCTTTTTTGAGATAGAGTCTTACTCTGTCACCCTGGATAGAGTGCCCTGGCATCATAGCTCACAGCAACCTCAAACTCTTGGGCTCAAAGAATATAGGGAAAGGGGAGAGAGGGAGGGGAGGGGAGGGGGGAGGATGGGTGGAGGGAGAGTGGTGGGATCACGCCTATGGTTCATCTTGTAAGGGTGCATGTGAATCTTTCTAAATGTAGAATATAAATGTCTTAACACAATAACTGAGAAAATGACATGAAGGCTATGTTAACCAGTTTGATGAAAATATTTCAGATTGTATATGACCAGCACACTATGCCCCATGACTGCATTAATGTACACAGCTATGATTTAATTAAAAAAAAACAAAAAAAAAAAACTCTTGGACTCAAGCAATCGTCTTGTCTCAGCCTGATAGGTAGCTGGGACTACAGGCTCCTGTCAGAATGCCTGATAAGTTTTTCTTTTTCTACTAAAAACAGGCTCTCACTCTTGCTCAGGCTGGTTTTGAACTCCTGAGCTCAAGCAATCATCCCAAACCCCTGCATGGATTATGGGCGTTAAATGTTTTCCTTTACATAAAAGTAACAACAACAAAAATCTATGCCCAAATTGAAGATAAAAAGAGAAGGAGCGATTTACCTGTGATTGATGTCTAGAAATCAACACATGAGGTGGAATAGTTGCTTGTAACTTCAACCTGCCCCATGAGCAGATGGAAGAAGGATGTGCCCATGGACTTGGGATAGGAAGTTCAGTTCAGCAAAAGCTGATGATACTTCAGAGAGAGGACGTGTTGACAGCCAGGCTCATTTAGCACTCCTTTCCCCCCGATCCTTGAATAACGGGCCTGGCATTGAGCGGCCACACTTGGCAGATAACAAATCGAATCTAACTCATCTGCAAGTCAAATGGTCCCCCTGAATTAGCCAATCTGATGATGTTCTTTCCAAGTTTATTACCACAGAATATTTAAAACCTGGTATTGATTGTTAGAATCTGAAGGTGATAATTCTACTGGGATTCTAAGTCTGGGCAGAGGGAAAGGTAGAGATAAACTTAGCCAAGTTAATAAGCTACCGAATAGTTAACATAAATACAATGGCAGCTCCTTTCCGGCATTGTGATGGTTGAATGAAATATTTAACTACTCAGCAATTCTGCCAACCACGTTTCGATTGCAGGCTCAGGAGCTTCAGCATATCATTTTGATATTCACCTTCTTTGCCGTCATCAGGTATCGGACAACCCTCAGGATGTTCCTATTTCCTCAGACCCTTTAGGAAAAGGGCAAAGTAAAGATTTTGATGAAAAGTTTCTTTTCTTGCAACCTCTTTGACTGCTTTGTTCATTAGTACATGATTTTCTTTTGCTTAAAACTTCAATTCCACCTTCATTTGTCACAATTGAGTGGTGTATAACCTTGGAATGAGCAAACGATGTCAGCTTACATCAGACAAACAAGAGAATTCATGTTATAGGAAATTAGAAAATGCTTGCATATAATATCAAGGTCTTTAATATGAATCCAGTAAGAGGTCCAAGAATCAAAATACTTGCCTTGCCTGTCCTTCAAAAGGATCCATTTTTTTTTTTTTTTTTTTGAGACATAATCTCACTCTGTCACCCTGGGTACAGTGCTGAGGCATCATAGCTCACAGCAAACTCAAACTCCTGGGCTCAAGTGATCCTCCTGCCTCAGCAGCCTTCCAAGTAGCTGGGACTACAGGAATGTGCCATGTTGCCTGGCTAATTTTTCTATTTTTTAATTTATGTTTTTATTATTTTTTTGAGACAGAGTCACTTTCTGTCACCCTTGTAGGAGTGCCATGGCCTTGGCCTAGTGCACAGCAAACTCAAACTCTTTGGCTTGAGCCAAAAAGGATGTAATTCTTATTTGATGCCCTTCCCCTTGGTTTGATATTTATAACAGTATCATTGAGCTTAACTATATTATTGCTGTGTTGATGATCAATATATTGATCACTAGCATAAAGAAGTAGGAATTTTAGAATGTTCCTTTAAAACCTCCAGACCTTTTCAGTCCTCTGCTCTGCAGTAGCTCAGCAAATCAACTATCACAGCTCTCTTTCAGTCACGAGAACTCTATCTTAGAAGCCAAATTCGTATTAAACATACATTCATCTTGAATTAGGTTGCTCTGGGAAATTGGTACTTGCATCAGAAAAATCAACATTTTTTGTTACATTTTAGACAAAACCTGTTTAAAACCTCTAGACCTTAAAAAACACTTGTTGTTTGTCAGCATATCAGTCTTTTATGGCTGCTGTAACAAAGTACCACAGATGAGTGGCTTGAAACAATAGCAGCTAATTGTCTGACAGTTCTGGAAGCTAGACATCTGAAATCAAAGTGCTGTAGGGACATTCTCCCTCTCAAGTGTGTCCTGGAGGATTTGGCCTTCCCTTTTCCAGTTTCTGCCAGCCCCAGCTCTTCCTTGGCTCTGAAGATGGTGTCCCTCCAATTTCTACCCCATCTTCCTACGGCCTTGTACACTCTGTGTCTTTACATGGTCTTCTCCTGTTTTCCTGTTATGTGTCTGTTTCTAAATTATCTGCTTCTTATGGGGACACCAGTCATATTATCTTCGGGCCCACTCTAATGACCTCATCCTAACTCAATGGCATCTGGAAAGACCCTATTTCCAAATAAGGTCACAGTCCCAGTTTCCAGGACTAGGCTTCAACATATCATTTTAGTTCAAATTGTAGCAGTCAGTACTGATTTTAATTAGTGACATGCTCTAATGTTTGCCCAGCCAAGTTCGTTTGCTTTTCTAGGTAATAAATAGATAAAATGTGAGAAAATCCATATGTTTTATAAAACATATTAAAAAGTGTTTCATTTGTGAACTGAGAACAGCTATCATTCTGTATTGAACATTTTAATGATAAGATAATATTAATTATTTATAAAAAAATCCATAGATTTGGATCACTTGTCATTATATGAGAATGTTCTGATTATTATAAAAATGTTCTTCTTTTTCCATCTGCTCATTAACTTTATATTTTTAACAAAATAATATTGGTAATCTTACTGATTTCAAATTTTCTTAAGTTTAAGCAACCTTTCAGTCTTTAAGCCTAATTTTAAAATATTGTCCCCATTGCATTTTTTTCAAGTAAATGGAAAAGAGATATAAAATGATTTTTAACACTAAATACAAAATTCAGTTTTCTAGTGGTTAGCACTTTCCTGCGTCTGTGTGATACAGTTTCATATGAATATAAACACAAGAAAGTAGTATCAGTATAATACATTTTAATTCAGATAACTCAGAAAAGTTTAATTCTGAATGTCACTTTGGGAAAGTTCTCTCCTGTAATGAAAGCATTACTGCTTTAGTTTCTGTAAGCAGCTGTGTCTGAGATACATGACAAAGCTCCCTTCAGAGTCCACATAGATGATGGGAATGTGCTAGAATCTGTTTCTTGCATGTACCTAATAGTGAGAATTATATCTCTTATAAGTGTACTAATTCTAAAGACCCTAATTTGTTAATAAAACAGATATTTTGTTACAGTGATAGTGAGTGGAGTTTAAGAACATAGATCTTGGGGTGGCACCTGTGGCTCAAAGGAGTAGGGTGCTGGCCCCATAAACCAGAGGTGGCAGGTTCAAACCTGGCCCCAGCCAAAAACTGCAAAAAAAAAAAAAAAAAAAAAAAAAAAGAAAGAACATAGATCTTGCAGTCAGCCTACTTGTCTCTGAATGTCACCTCCCCCCAAAGGCCTCACTATGCGAACTTGGTCCAGTCTCTTATCCTCTTTAGGTTTTAGTCCTTCATCAGATGATAACAATGCTAACTTATTACTGAGAGTTCATAAAAGAATTAAGTGATTTAATTGAGGTGAAACATTTAGAATAATTCTTGGTGCATTGTAGCTATTATGTTTATGTTTGCTATTTGTCTTACTCCTGATTATATTATTGCTATTGTTATTGCTGTCATACAATTATTACAGAACAAAGCTACAGTTGTGTAAAAAATTCAAGACACTGCTCCAGCCACTCTCTTACTTTCCACATCTCCACTCTGATTCCCACCACATGGTCAAATAAAGGAGATGTTAAGAATATTCAGGAAGGGTGTCTTTTCAGTATGTGGCTAGCAACCTGGCCCCATACAATTATACGGTGCCTCTAGTATTTTTCTGCAATGTATCTAGCATTTTCTAAGCTAGTTTCTTGAATGAAAAATGTTATAGGGCTACATAAAGACTTATACATGAATTTTTATAACAGATTTATTCATAACTCCCCTAAACTTGAAGCAGCTAAAAATGCCGATGATAAACAGATAAATAAATTATGGTATATTCATATTCTGGAACACTATTCATTAATTGAAAGTAAAAATGTACTGGTACATAGAATCATATGGATGACTCTTAAGAGCATTGTGCTAAGTAAAGGAAGTTAGACACAAAAGGCTATATATTCTGTGTGATTCTACATAGTTGACATTCTGTAACGAGGGAAAACTGTAGAGATGAAAACAAATTAGTACCTGCCCTGGGCCAAGGATGATGGAGGGGAGGCCAGACAGCCAAGTGGTTTGAGGAAACTTTGGGAGGTGATGAAATTGATCCCAACTATGATTGCAGTGACAGTTTTGAGGTAGTATACACTTGACAAAACACATCAGACTTTCCACAGGAATAGAATAAATTATACTCTGTGCAAATGTGACCTTAAATTAACTTTTTTTAAAACAGAAAAGAAGTTAGCAGTCATTGAGGACCTGCTATGAGTTAGATATTAAGTTAGGCAGAGACCTGATTTATCCATGAACTCATGGAGAAAACATGAAAGCAAGTTTATGGATAAAAACATAATATTAAAAAGTCCTCATAGGCTTCATAGAACTTTGTGACTTGCTGATTTTTATAGCTCAAAACCTAGATACAGTGGAACTTCCAAAGCTGACCACCTCCCTATACTGAACACCTCCTTAAGTCGACCTAATTTTCATTAGGTGCACATGCACCATGTGTGTCAGTACAGTAGGCCTAGTTCCTTATGGTGACCACCTCCATATGCTCAGTTTATGAGAGTCCCTTGAATGGTCACCTTATAGAGGTTCTACAGTACTCTATGCTACATTTAAAACAACAGTATCAAGAATTTGTGAGGTTATGGCTGCTGCAGACAGGTGAGTTCACCCCCATTGGGACTTTTGGGGGTGGAGCCACTGACAGCCAGTTGGGACTTTAATGGGCAGGGGCTGACCCTGTTTGGACTTCCAAGGGTGGAGCCATAGACTCTGGGTTTGGACTTGCAAGCGTGGAGACCCTGGCACCAGGTTTGGACTTTCAAGGGAGGAGCTTTAGGCACTGGCTTGGACTTTAAACAGCTGGGCACTGACGCCTGGTTTAGACTTTAAAGGGCAGAACTGCTGCCACCCTGTTTAGACTTTCAAGGGTGGAGCTCCTCGTGCCTGATATGGATTTTCAAGGGCTGGCTGCTGATGCCAGATTTGAACTTTCAAGGGTGGGTGAACTGGGGCCCAGCTCAGACTTACAAGGGTGGAGGTGTTGATGCCTTTGTCCTGACTGTGGCTAGTGTTCTTTCCTGAGCTGGTGGTCCACTGGAGAGGACCAGGCTCCATTCTCTTGTGTATGCTGGTTGGAACTGTCTGTGGATTTCCACTATTAGGATATTGGAGACCCTTTGAGTTCTCCCTACTGAGCAGTGATTGTACTATCTGGGTCAATCTATTTAGAACTCTAGACCTGGGGTGTCCAACCTGGGTCCCTCCGAGGTTGAGTGCTGGTTGTTTTAAAGTGGGAAAGAACTGAAACTCTTTCACCAGCTATTGCTGGTTGGGGGCAGGGCACCACAGGTGCTTGTATCTCTCCACAGATGAGATTCTAGCCTAATACCTCAACTCCTTAAGATTGGGTAGAGGTGGCTGGTTTCAGATAAGAGTCATCTTGTTCTCTCTTACTAAGCAGATCTTCAGAGTCTTAGGCTACAGCTCTGAAAGGGACCTTTGTAGGGATGTAAGGGAAAACCGATAGTCATAAACCCCAGCTCATTGGTTAAGGGCAGGTTAACTGTACTTCCTGGGGCCCCCAATCCAATCTTACTCTACCACTTTAAATAGCCAAATGGCAGAAAATACTCATGGGGTGGAATCATAGGAATAACTCTGGCAACATAAATAATCACAGTAGATCAAATCCCCCAATGAATGACAAAGGAGATCAAGCAAAAGATGCCATTCATAGACAAATGGCTGAAATTTCAGAAATAGAATTCAGAATATCGATGGCAAATAAGATCAATGGATTGGAAGTAAAGTTAGAAATCAAGATTCAAAGACTAGTTCAAAAGTTTTCTCAAGAAATCAATGAATTCAAAGGCAAAATTTCCATGGATATGGACGTAATGAGAAAAGAAATAGCAGATCTTAAGGAAATGAGAAAGTTATTTGAGGAGCTTTGTAATAGAGTAGAATCCCTCAGTAATAGAGTGGAGCAGGCAGAAGAAAGGATCTCTAAAATGCTCCCTAGTGCTCAAAGAGGCAGGCAGAGAAATGGAGAGCAAAAACTGATCATTCCCTGAGAAAGCTGTGGGACCACTCCAAAAGAACAAACATTCATCTGATAAGAATTCCTGAAGGAGAAGAGGATGGTCCTAAAGGAAAAGATTCCCTACTCCAAGATATAATGGAGGAGAATATCCCAAGCGTGGCAAGAGATACAGAAATTCTGACAGTAGAGAGTTTCAGAACCGTAGCAAGACTCAATCCAAATAAAGCATCTCCTAGACACATTATAATTAATTTTGCCAAAATTAATATGAAGGGAAAATTCTGCAAGCAGCAAGATGTAAGAAAAGCATTACCTACAAAGGGAGAAATACTAGAATGACTGCAGATCTCTCAGCTGAAATCTTTCAAGCCAGAAGAGGATGGTCATCAACCTTCAGTCTCCTAAAACAAAACAATTTTTAGGCCAGAATTCTATATCCAGGTAAACTGAGTTCCATTTATGATGGAGAAATCAAATACTTCACTGACATACACATGTTGAGGAAATTTGCCATAACTAAACCAGCTCTCCAGGATATTCTCAGACTCTTTTTCCATAATGACCAGCATGATGGTCTACCACCAAAGTAAACTCACCCAGAAATTATTGAGCAAAACTGAACTCCCATAATGGTGAAAGATTAAAAATGTCCACTGGACCTTTGAAAAACATGACACCTAAAATGTTACCATGCCTATCAATCCTATCAATTAATATGAATGGTTTAAATTGTCCTCTAAGAGGCACACATTGGCTGACTAGATACATAAACTGAGACCACATATCTGCTGCATATAAGAATCTCATCTTACCTTATAGGATACAAATAAACTCAGGGTGAAGGGATGGACATCTATAATACAGGCAAATGGAAATCAGAAAAAAGCAGGGATTGAATTTTATTTGCAGATACAATTTGCTTTAAACCAACAAAGGTAAAGAAAGACAAGGATGGTCACTACATACTTGTTAAGGGAAATACCCAATATGAAGAAATTTCGATCATTAACATTTATGCACCCCACCAGAATGGCCCTCAATTTATAAAGCAAACCCTAATAGATATAAACAACTAGATATCTTCCTGAACTATAACAGTTTGAGATTTTAACACCCCTTTGACAGTTTTGTATAGATCCTCCAAGGAGAAACTAAACAAAGAAATATTAGGCTTAAACCTGACCCTAGAAACAAATGGACTTTACAGACCTGTACAGAACATTTCACTCTAATAAAACTGAATATACATTCTTCTCAGAAGCTCATGGATAGTCCTCCAAAATTGATCATATCTTAGGACACAAGTCTAACCTCACAAAATTTAAAAGAATAGAAATTATTCCTTGTATCTTCTTGGACCACCATGGAATAAAAGTTGAACTCAACAGCAATAGGAATCTTCAAACTCAAACAAAGTCATGGAAAGTAAATGATCTTAGGTTGAATGATAGCTGGGTCAAAGACAAGATTAAGAAGGAAATCACCAATTTTTTGGAACAAAATGACAATGAAGACACAAATTATCAAAACCTATGGGATACTGCAATGGCAGTCCTAAGAGGAAAATTTATAGCATCGGAAGCCTTCATCAAGAAAATAGAAAGAGAAGAAGCCAACAACTTAATAGGTCATCTCAAGCAACTGGAAAAGGAAGAAAATTCCAGCCCCAAATCCAGAAGCAGAAGAAAATAACCAAAATTAGGGCAGAATTAAATGAACTTAAAAACAAAAGAATCATTCAGAAGATCAATGAAACAAGAAGTTGGTTTTTTGAAAAGATTAACAAAATTGATAATTTGGCCAACCAAACCAGAAACAGAAAAGTAAAATCTCTAATATTGTCTAGCAGAAATGATAAAGAAGAAATAATAAAAGATACCTCAGAAATTCAAGAAATCCTCAATAATTACTACAAAAAACTCTATTCTCAGAAATATGAAAATCTGAAGGAAATGGACCAATACCTGGAAGCATGCCACCTTCCTGGACTCAACCAGAAAGAATTAGAAATCTTGAATAGACCTATATCAATCACTGAAATAGTTTCAACTATATGTAATCTCCCCAAAAACAAAAATCTGGGACCAGATGGCTCCATATGCAAATTCTATCAAACCGTTAAAGAGGAACTAGAACCTATATTATACAACCTTTTCCAAAGCATAGAAATAGAAGGAATACTTCCCAATACATTCTATGAAGTAAATACTACCCTGATCCCCAAATCAAGAAATGATTCAACAAAGAAAGAAAAAGATGGACCAATATCATTAATGAATATTGATGCAAATTATTCAATAAGATCTTAGCAAACAGAATTCAACAACACATCACAAAAGTTATATACCGGCTCGGCGCCTGTGGCTCAACCGGCTAAGGCGCCAGCCATGTACACCTGAGGTGGCGGGTTCGAATCCCCAGCCCGGACCTGCCAAACAACAATGACGGCTGCAACCAAAAAAAAAAAAAAAAAAAAAAAATAGCCGGGCGTTGTGGCGGGCGCCTGTGGTCCCAGCTACTTGGGAGGCGGAGGCAGGAGACTCGCTTGAGCCCAGGAGTTGGAGGTTGCTGTGAGCGTGATGCCATGGCACTCTACCCAGGGGTATTGCTTGCGGCTCCGTCTAAAAAAAAAAAAAAAAAAAAAAAAAAAAGAAACAAGTAAACCTCACAGTGTAAAAAGTGCCACCAAAGATAAGCATCACAGAGCACTATGGTAGCATAGTGGGAAGATCTGTACTTGAAGATACTGAAACTTTCTAGGGGAAGTGGTTTATTCACTGGATATTGAAGACAAAATAAACTGTAAGAAGGTGAAGTCACCACCCAATGGTCCTCTTTTCATCTTTTTCTTTCCAACATTGGAAAGAAAAATGTAGTCTACAGTGGTCAACTTTATTTCCTCTCTATCCAGTCCACTGCAATCAAATTGGGTTTCCACATTCCACTGGAATTGCTCTAAAATTACACAAAATTGCTCTTAAATACCGAAAGCAATTTTAGGTCATCATCTGATTCCAGCTCTTTGTCATATATGACAGTTTTGTAATCTCATTTTGTTTAAAACTCTTCTCTTTCTTGGCTTCTGAAGATTGCATCCATCTATGTCCTCTTGATTTTCTTGTGTTTTTCTTTCTTTTCTTTCTACTGTGCTCACTGCTTGTCTCTCATTTCATGCCATTCCTGAGAATTCTTCCACTCTGATACCTAAATTTATGCATACCCACATACTAGAGCTATACATACGTAGAGCTGATTCTATTCTCACCTGATCTCTTCTTCAATGTTCTCAAGGGACTTATTTTTCTTAAGATAAATATTGAAGAAAAAGTGGAAATTTGTTGTCAGACTCATGAATTAAAGAGAGAGTATTCCGGGCAGGCAGCTGTAATAAAATATGCAGAGATTCAGAAGTGTGAAAGACCAACAGGGATTGAGAGGGCTGTCATAAGTTCAGCATCGCTGCAGGTGAAGTTGAATAGAAGGAGTGGGTATGAGGAGAGGTGAGGGGTAAGGCTAGGCAGAATGGCAGGGATTAAATGATAAGAACTTGCTTCTTTATGTTAACCAAGATCTGTACTTCTGAGCCATTTCACCCTTTCTTTTCTCCGTCAGATCCAAAACACGGTGATCCAGGCTCCCCGAGTATCTGTCTTGTGATAAATACCAGCATTGCAATCCCCCCTCAAAACCAAATGTAGATGGAGGAACTAGACAACAAAGCACTTTATGGAAAACCTCTGTGTGCTCATAGCCAGGACCCTCTACTGCCCAGCACATTAGACTCAGCACGAGAAGCATGGAGCATTTTATGATTCATGATCACAGATTATATTAATTAGAACACAAGCAATCTTTAAAAATTAAATATTGCCATGGTCATTCTTTTTCTGGATTGTGGTTCTATCTCTGTTCCTATCATGTTGTCCTGGGCTTTCAGATGAGTTACCAAATTATGTACATGTCATCCCTGGATAGAAGACCAACCGACTATCCTACAAAGGTTGTGAATTCCATAAACATCTGGGTGAGACCAAATAGACTTTGCAAATGTTGAAATCATAAGAAGCAATACTTTTTCCACCCATTAAAAGAGCTGTGTTTTGGGCGGCGCCTGTGGCTCAGTGAGTAGGGTCACATATACAGAGGGTGGCAGGTTCAAACCCAGCCCCGGCCAAACTGCAACAAAAAAATAGCCGGGCATTGTGACAGGCACCTGTAGTCCCAGCTGAGGAGGCTGAGGCAAGAGAATCACCTAAGCCAAAGAGCTGGCTGTGAGCTGTGATGCCACAGCACTCTACCATGGGTGATAAAGTGAGATGCTATCTCTAAAAAAAGAAAAAAAGAAACAGTAATTCAATACAAGGACACACATGATTAGGTCACATTGTTTGCACTTGTGTGTGATTAGGTTACGTTGTTTGCATACTAGGTAGAGTCCTAGTTGTAGGTGAGTCCTTAGGAAGTGTGCCACATACCCCCACATTGTGCCCATTAGGTCAGAACATAATGGGGCATTTGTAGCAAGGAAGCAGCCGTAGATGATGTGAAAACAGGTGTGGCTATCTGTCAATAAAACTTTATTTACAAAAATGGCTGTCCATCCTTGGACTGTAGTTTGGTAACCCCAGAGTCAGTGCACTATGTGAGGTGAGTAGGCAGGTTCCACCTCTGCACAGAGCAGGGTATGTCACACAACCTGACACACTGCAGGTCTGTGGAGTCCAGTGGGGCTGCGTGGATGGAGCTAGGGTCTTGAAAGGTCGGCAGGCTTCATGGAGAGACAGATACATTTTGTAGGAAATAAGGCATTTCTGCACAAGGAGAACATGAGGAAAAGGCAGAGGCTGGCGGAAAGCATCTGTGGCTGATATGAAGCTTATGTGGGAGAAAAATTGAGATAAAAGGAAGGACTGAGCCCATCTATGCACTATGAGGGAACACAGTGGCCATATCCATGAGACAATGAATGGTGTCTACAGCTGCATGTTGACAGAATATTCTAGAGCTGTGTCTAGGAGAAAGACTGCAAAAGTGAGTCTCAGCAAGAAGGTGGGTGCTCTGGAAAGTTTGGAGGCTTCTCCACCAAAGTTTCATAGGAGGACTTGCCAACTATGGATACAAATCCACTCTGAAGATGTGACTGTCCAGGCTGGGCGTGGTGGCTCTCACTTGTAATTCTAGCACTTTGGGAGGATGAGGCAAGTGGATCACCTGAGCTTAGAAGTTCAAGACCAGCCTGAGCCAGAGAGAGACCTTATCTCTCAAAATAGCTGGGTGTTGTGGTGGGCACCAGTAGTCCCTGCTACTTGGGAGGCTGAGGCAAGAGAATTGCTTGAGCCCGAGAGTTTGAGGTTCCTGTGATCTATGATGCTGTGGCACTCTACTGACAAAATGAGACTCTGTCTCAAAAAAAAAAAGACCTGATTGTCCTCTAGTAAGGTGACGTGTGGGGACACCAGTAAGGAGGATAATTAAGTTTCCTGATCTGAGTATGAGCAACTTGGATGTTCCTGAGCAAAGAGGGTTTGAATCTGGTTCTGCTCATTTGATGAGGATTAATATTGATGCCAAACATTTTGTTTAAAACATTCCTGTCCTGGATGGGTGAGGTGGCTCACACCTATAATCTCAGCACTGTGGGAGGCCAAGGCCAGTGGATTGCTTGAGCTCAGAAGTTCCAGCCCAACCTGAGCAACATGAGATCTCTACTAAAAGTAGAAAAATCAGCCTAGCATTATGGTGGGCACATGTAATCCCGCTACTCAGGAGGCTGAGGCAGGAGGATCACTTGAGCTCAGGAGTTTGTTATGACACCATGGCACTCTACCCAGGACAACTTAGTGAGACTCCGTCTCAAAAACAAACAAACAAAAAAATTCCTGTCCTAATTCCATATCTATTCAGGTTCTGGCAACATTTCAATGTCTAAGTCAGAATAAAGCAATATTTATCCACATTCACACAAATGAAACCACTCTCAAGATAAATTCATTCCCTGTGCATGTGTTAAGCTCCCTATGTTTTTAATAAAATTCTCTTTGACAATAAAATTTACTTATTTATTTATTTTTATTTTTATTTTTTGAGACAGTCTCACTATGTCACCCTCGGTAGAATGCTGTGATATCACAGCTCACAGCAACCTCAAACTCTTGGGCTTAAGCGATTCTCTTGCCTCAGCCTCCCAAGTAGCTGGGATTACAGATGCCCGCTGCAATACCTGGCTATTTTTTTTGGTTAAAGTTGTCGTTGTTTAGCAGGCCCAGGCCAGGCTTGAACCTGTCACTCTTGGTGTATGTGGCTGGCGCCCTCCTCACTAAGCTACAAGTGCTGAGCCTGACAACAGAAATTAGTCAAAATTGGATGGAATTAAATGGAAAGGCAAGATGTGGGTGAGGAGGGAGAGGGGCTCCTATGAAATCCCCTGTGAGTGGGCTGTACTCTAGACTGGAGCTGTCTGCAGGAATTTCCAAAACTCAGCAGAGAACCTGAAGAGTGAGAGGCAAATGAAATCTTACAGATTTTTCTTTTTAACTTCTCAAATTTCTACAAAGAGCAGGTATGAGAGAGTGAGTCCAGAGAATAGAGCAATTTGTTAATTAAGTAATTTGTTGTCCAAAGCCAACTTAATGCCAGGGACAGGGTGTGTAGTTAGGGACAGTTGGCTTTCCTCCCTGGCAGTGGTAGGTGGGATGTAGATTTTCATTACACAGGCTGTAATGAAATGAGCCTGGAGAAATGAGAGACTCTTCACTTACTTGGTTTTTTTCTTTTGTTTTTTTTTTTTTTGAGACAGAGTCTCAAGCTGTCACCCTGGGTAGAGTGCCATTACATCACAGCTCACAGCAACCTCCAACTCGTGGGCTCAAGCGATTCTCTTGCCTCAGCCTCCCAAGTAACTGGAACTAAGGCGCCTGCCACAATGCCCGGCTATTTTTTGGTTGTAGTTGTCATTGTCGTTTGGTGGGCCTGGGCTGGATTCTTTTTTTTTTTTTTTTTTTTGAAACAGAGCCTCAAGCTGTCCCCCTGGGTAGAGTGCCGTGGCATTACAGCTCACAGCAACCTCCAACTCCTGGGCTCTAGTGAGTCTCCTGTCTCTGCCTCCCAAGTAGCTGGGACCACAGGCGCCCGCCACAACGCCTGGCTATTTTTTGGTTGCAGCCGTCATTGTTGTTTGGCGGGCCCGGGCTGGGGATTCGAACCCGCCACCTTAGGTGTACGTGGCTGGCGCTTTAGCCGGTTGAGCTATAGGCGCCAAGCCCCTGGGCTGGATTCTAACCCGCTATCTCAGGTATATGTGGCTGGTGCCTTAGCCGCTTGAGCCACAGGCGCCAAGCTGAGACTCTTCACTTTCTCTAACCAGAGCACAGCTTGGGGACACTCCAAGGTGGTGAATTGAGCTTCTCCCATTAACTCTATTCAACTTCTCAGCTACTGGTAGGGTTTTTTTTTTCCCGCCTCAATCGGGTTGGTCCAAATCTTACGACTCACACAGCTGAGAAGGAGACTTGGACCCCACTTTTATGCAAATAGAAATTTATTACACCTGCAGGGGGTCATTGCCTTAGGAGGCAAGTGACCTACAATGACAGATCAAATGGGTCTTTATACCCTATTTCTTCGTCACAGCAAGCAGGCAAAGGTACAGAAGCTGAATCATTGCTGTTAGCCCTGGGCGGTAGGGGGAATTACATAGTACAAGGAGGGGCAGGGGCTCGTCAAGCCTCTCCTCCCTATACACTTTCTTATCTCGAGTTTCTCCTCGGAAGTTCTTTCATCTCCCTGTGCACTCCCTTATCTTCAGGCCTCTTCTCAGAGTTCTCCTCACCCTTCAGGGGGCTGGGACTAATGGTTTCAAAGGAAACTTCTTTTTTTTTAGACAAGCCTCAAGCTATCCCCTTGGGTAGAGTGCCATGGCATCATGCTCACAGCAACCTCCAACTCCTGGGCTCAAGCAAGTCTCCTGCTTCAGCCTTCCAAGTAGCTGGGACCAGAGGCACTTACCACAACGCCCAGCTATTTTTTGGTTGCAGCCATCATTGTTGTTTTAGTGGGCCCGGGCTGGATTCAAACCCACCAACTTAGGTGTATTTGGCTGGCGCCTTAGCCACTTGAGCCAGAAATTTCTTTTTTAAGGGTAGGGGGCATGGTTATCACACAAGAGGGAACAGAGGCAGGGAACATGAAGACCAATCTAATGAGACCCACATATGTAAGTATAAACGTTATAATTGCCACATACAAATGAAAAAATGTAATCATTTTAGTATCCAAAATATAGTCATTTCAATTGCAATGAGTTTTTATTTGCTTTGTTTTTATTTTTATTTTGTTGCAGGAAGACGAGGCCCATCGGAGAGAAAGAGCACGCAAACACCACATTTATATGAGGAAGGGCTTTATTCATCAGCCCGGAGCTTATGGCATAGATTTCCAAATGGCCATGCTTTCCGACTGGGTTGGTCTTTCTCCTTTTATTGACAGTCAAAAGATTCCACCCCACAGGTACCCTTCCCATTGGCCAGTTTGAATCAAGCGGGAGATGCTAGTCCAGCCCCTACAGAACTACAGGATTTTACAGAACTTGGAAATTTCCAGGTTCCAGGAAGTTAAGTCTATAAATTCCCAAGAGCTGAGTCACCATGGAGAGGAGCCTGCAGGTGCATCCTTGTGGTCTCCCTGAGAAGACCTGTTCTCCCAGAACTCGCCCTTCTGGGTTATCCTCTCTCAATTTTATTTATTTATTTATTTTTGAGACAGAGTCTCAAGCTGTCACCTTGGGTAGAGTGCTGTGGTGTCACAGCTCACAGCAACCTCCAACTCTTGGGCTTAAGTGATTCTTTTGCTGTAGCCTTCCAATTAGCTGGGACTACAGGCGCCCACCACAGCGCCTGGCTATTTTTGGTTGTAGTTGTCACTATTGTTTGGCAAGCCTGGGCTGGATTCAAACCTGCCAGCTCCAGTGTATGTGGCTGGAGCCCTAGCCACTTGAGCTACAGGCATGGAGTCTGTTTTTATTTTTTTGAGACAGATTGTCATTCTGTCACCCAGGCTAGAGTGCTGTGGCATTATCACAGCTCACAAAAGTGATCACCCTACCTCAGCCTCCCTAGTAGCTGAGACTAGTGATGCCCGCCACAATGTCCTGCTAGTTTTTTTTTTTTTTTCTTATATTTAGTAGAGACAGGATCTCATTCTTGCTCAGGGTGGTCTTGAACTCCTGAGCTCAACAATCCACACCCTTGGCCTCCCAGAGTGCTAGGATTATAGGCATAAGCCACTGCACCCCACCTGTAATCAGTTTTTAAATGGCATGAATAAGACAATTTTTATTCTTTTTGTTATTAGATCTTAGAAGCCTAAGGTGTATTTTACACTCACAGAATATCTCAATTCAGATAAGTCCTGATTCAGCTCAGTAGCCACCTGATGATGGAGTCCTGGTTTTTATTCCAGCAAGCATTTCAGATATCAGTATTTCACAGCCATGAGTCCTTCCGGTTTGTTCCTTCTTTACATGGGATGGCACCTACTAGGTCCATGAAATTTGTTTGTGTTTGAGATGGCAGACCCCCATGGACAAATAATCATATGACTCCCAAGAACTACAATATCCTCATATTTCCACAGACAGGCACTCTACCAAGGGCAACAAAGTTGAGCCTCTGTCTCAAAAAAAAAAAAAAAAAAAAGAAGCAAGTAGAGGTCCTATTTGCCCAGACTATCTTGAAAATCCCGTGCATCTGAAATGTGAATTCCTCTGCTGCCTCCAACACATGGTCTCACTGCAGAAGGAGCCCCAGGCGGTGGCTTTGCTGTGCCCCTTCTGCCCGGAGGTATCTCAGAAGGGTGACATCAGGCCCGCTGCCCAGCTGGGGGAGCTGTTGTCCAAGGTCAAGGAACTGGAGCCCCAGCTGAGAGCTGTTGTACAGATGAACCCCAGGATGAGGAAGTTCCATGGTAGGAGTCTCTCCCTGCTGCCCAAACTCATAATAACGGGCCCTGGAAAAAAACAGCTTTCAACATTTCTCTGTAACTGTGGGCTGATGCCAGACCCGAAAACATTGCTGCTTCCCAAACAAAAGCTGTTCTTACCTCTCAGTGTATCTTTCATAAAATCTGTGATAATTTGGCTCACCGCCCATAGTACAGTGGTTACGGCACCAGCCACATATACCAAGGCTGGTGGGTTAGAATCCAGCCTGGGCTCGCAAAACAATAATGAACAACTGCAACAAAAAATAGCTGGGCATTGTGGCGGGTGCCTGTAGTCCCAGCTACTTGGGAGGCTGAGGCAAGAGAATCGCTTAAGCCCAAGAGTTTGAAGTTGCTGTGAGCTATGATGCTACAGCACTCTACTGAGGGCACCATAGTGAGACTCTGTCTCAAAAAAAGAAAAAAGAAAAGAAAGAAATTTGTGATAATTTGTATAATAATTTTGAAGGCTAACTAGAGTTTATTCCTTCAGAAATCACATGAACTCAAGGAAGAAAACTCTTTCATCAAATGGTCCAATAACCTAATGTAGAAAGAATTCATACTACAAATTACATGTACCTGTTACAATAGTCCTGCATTCAACACATAAGATAGGACATAATCAGAGGCCCAGGGAGGGTTTCCTGGGAAAATTCTGATTTAGATAAGAAATGAAGAATAAGGGCGGTGCCTGTGGCTCAGTGGGTAGGGCACTGGCCCCATATACCAAGGGTGGTGGGTTCAAACCCGGCCCCAGCCAAACTGCAACAAAAAAAATCGCCAGGCATTGTGGTGAGTGCCTGTAGTCTCAGCTAATTGGGAGGCTGAGGCAAGAGAATCACCTAAGCCCCAGAGCTGGAGGTTGCTGTGAGCTGTGATGCCATGGTACTCTACCGAGGGTGATAAAGGGAGACTCTGTTGCTAAAAAAAAAAAAGAAAAAAAAAAAGAAATGAAGAATATATATATATATATGCACACACACACTCATATGTATGGGAGATTATTTTAGCTCCTAGTCAGTAGAGAATGTAATGTGAAAGGATCTAAACTAAACTGTGGGTCACAACTTCTATTTGTGTGCTTTGAAATTTGTCTTCATGAGATGAAAGGAATTACCAGCTGGGAAGGTGCCTTGGCTTTGGATGTAAAATGAGAAAAGTATCCCCCAAACACTAGTCAAAGAGGAAGGTGGAAATGATCCAATGAAGAAAATTTAATTTCCACCCCCTAAAGGTGATTAATTCCCTCCACCCTCCTTCCAATATTCCAATTCCCCTCTGAGCTCCTCAAAGCCTGATCATGTCTGACTCATCTGATATGTACTTTGAGGGACATTTTTGCACATTGTTTTATCTTTATTTTAGTTTGTTTTTTTGAGGCGGAGGCTCACTTTGTCACCCTCAGTCTAGTGCTGTGGCTTCACAGCTCACAGCAACCTCAAACTCTTGGGCTTAAGCCATTCTCTTGCCTCAGCCTCCTGAGTAGCTGAGACTACAGTAATAGTAAATAAAATAGTGGTCTGAATATACATCTCTGCCAACGGCATAAAAATTCCTCAAAGTGCTGAGGAATGCATGGAGGCATGCCACAACATGCATTAGATCAAAAGCTGATTAAAGGAAAGGGGCAGGATGGGAATAAGGTAGGGTGTGAGATCCTCTCCAATAAAAGGTCCATGAAGGTGAAGGAGCTAAGGAAATTTCACCCCAAAATATGATTCCTTGGTATAAAGATTATTTTGAATCAAAGGCCATTCATAATCAGGAACCATTGAAGGAAGCCTTCCCTCTACCTACCTAAAATCTGAAGGGGCTGCAGGCCTCCTTATCATATGCTAATAGGCCTAGCTCCAACATAATTTGAAGCACAATACCTGTCTCTCAGGTTAATTTACAAATCAATGTGTTTCCCTTCATCTACATATCCTCCCCTAGCAGCTACTTACTGCCCCTTACCTACACTCTCTCTTTCCCTTCTAAAATTTATAAAAGTCTCTGACCATCACTGAGACTTTGGGTAATCATTCTTGTGATTCCCTCTGTGCCTTGGTATTTGGAAATAAACCTTTCTCTTACTAATCTACCATCTCTGTGAGTTGATCTTTCAGGCAACCAACCAAAGGGAAAAGGGCACGTTTTCCCTGATCCCCACAAAGGTGAGTTTCTCTCCGGATCTGCGCTGTCCTTGGACACAGCTGGAAGCCACACGGGAGCCTAGTGGAGGAAAGGTGATTTCTTTCTCCTTTTTTTCTTCAGATTAATGTGATAGTACATACAGGTAGGTTACATTGTTTGCATTTATATTTATAAAGTAATGTTTAAGTTGTAGTTGTGTGTTTCCTCCAGGAGTGTGCTATATACCCATGTATTGTTCCCGAGGGATAGGAACCTGAGGATCCCTCTCTCCCCTTCTTGAATTTATGCATTTATTGAGATAGTCTCACTCTGTTGTCCTGGATTGAGTGTTGGGGTGTCATAGCTCACAGTAACCTCAAAACTCCTAGGCTCAAGCGATCCTCCTGCCTCAGCCTCAGAAGTAGCTGGGACTCCAGGCACCCGCCACCATCCCTGGTTGTGTTTCTATTTCTAGAAGAGATGGGGTCTCACCCTTGCTCAGGCTGGTCTTGAACTCCTGAGCTCAAGCAATCCACCAGCCTCAGCCTCCCAGAGTGCTGGGATTACAGGCCTGAGCCCCCATGTCCTGCCCTTTTCTTCAATTTTATTGAGTTTCCTCTCAGGTGAGTACATTTTTTATTGAGACAGAGTCTCAAGCTGTTGCCTTGGGTAGAGTGCTGTGGCGTCATAGCTCATAGTAACCTCCAAATCCGGCTCAAACGATCCTCTTGCCTCAGTTTTTCTATTTTTAGTAGAGACGAGATCTCACTTTTGCTCAGGCTGATGTTGAACTCCTGAGCTCAAGCAATCCACCTGCCTCAGCCTCCCAGAGTGCTAGGATTACAGGCATGAGCCACTGTGCCCGGCTTTTTTTTTTTTTTTTTTTTGAGACATAGTCTCATTTTCTTGTCCTGGGTAGAGTGCTCTGGAGTCATAGCTCACAGCAACCTCAAACTCTTGGGCTCAAGTAAGTGATTCTCTTGCCTCAGCCTCCTGAGTAGCTGGGACTAAAGGTGTCCACCACAATGTCCGGCTGTTTTTTGGAGATAGGGTCTTGCTCTTGGTCAGGTCGGTCTCAAACTCCTTAGTTCAAGCCATCTACACCCCTCAGCCTCCCAGAGCACTAGGATTAAAGGCCTGAGCCACTGCCAATGTTCCAAGCAGGTTCTTTCTTTCTTTCTTTCTTTTTTTTCTGAGACAGAGCCTCAAGCTGTCCCCCTGGGTAGAGTGCCATGGCATCACAGCTCACAGCAACCTCCAACTCCTGGGCTCAAGCGAGTCTCCTGCCTCCGCCTCCCAAGTAGCTGGGACCACAGGCGTCCGCCACAACGCCTGGCTATATTTTTTGGTTGCAGCCACCATTGTTGTTTGGTGGGGCCGGGCTGGATTCGAACCCACCACCTTGGGTGTACGTGGCTGGCGCCTTAGCTACTTGAGCCACAGGCGCTGAGCCAGATTATTTCTTAAATGTGCCGGCCCAAGCAGGTTTTTGTTAATCTACGAAGTTTTACATTACCATTAAGTACATGGGATGCTTTTTTCCCCCTATTCTTATGATAATTTACTTAGAGTGTTCTCTAAATCCATCCAAGTTGTAATAAAGCAAACAAAATCTCCATGGCTCATTCTTAAGCTTTTACTACTCAAAATTTCTCCAAGGAACAGACAGAACGCAGCAGTTTGAGGAGAAAGATCTTTATTCAGGGAGTATTGTCTGCGGCAAACTCCACGACAGACACATGTGTGAACTTGAAGACACTGGGACCCCTGTCCTGGCAGCGGGCAGCAATTAGATTTTCAATATTCAGACTTTAGAAATGACAATCTAGGTGGCACCTGTGGCTCAAAGGAACAGGGTGCTGACTCCATATACTGGAGGTGGTAGGTTCAAACGGGGCCCCGGCCAAGAACTGCAAAAAAAAAGAAAGAAAGAAAGAAAGAAATGACAATCTTTTCTTTTCTTTCTTTTTCTTTTCTTTTTTTTTTTGAGACAGTCTCACTATGTTGCCCTGGCTAGAGTGCTATGGCATCACAGCTCACAGCAACCTCAAACTCTTATGTGTAAGGGATTCTCTTGCCTCAGCCCCCCCGAGTAGCTGGGACTGCAGACACCTGCTGCAATACACCCCCTATTGTTTTGTTGCAGTTGTCATTGTTGTTTTAGCTGGCCTGGGCCAGGTTTGAACCTGCCAGCCTGGGTGTATGTGCGGCGCCAGCGCCCTACCCACTAAGCCACGGGCACCGCCTAGTTTGTTTTCTTGAATAGTTAGGACTTGGTGGGCTTTACAAGACAGTGAATGTTGTTTCAGCCACGAATTTAGACAACCTCTCAGATTCTGCTGTAGGTTTTGTTCTGTCTTCCATTTTACCCACTCTCCCAGTCCTTGGCCACAGTGTTCTGATATAACTCCCATTATCATGGGCTCAGTCTGTTGAGACTTCCTGTCACTGAGATCATGGCACTGTTTGTCACTTCCCATAAAGTCCTCAAGATTCATCCAGGGTATTATAATAGCAGGATTTTCTTTGTCTTTTTTTTTTTTCAATAATATCTCAGTGTATGGGTCCCAGGATCTTGTGATCCACAGTTCTACCACCAGACACTTTGGGAGCCTCCCTGCTCTGGCCCTGTGCACAATGGCGCAGTAAGGGAGTGCTGAGACCCAACACTGGAGTTCATCCTGCAGGTCTCACAAGTGGGTTGCTGGAGCACAGGGTAGTTTCATTTTTAATTTTCTGAGGAGCTTCCCTACCATTTTTTTTTCTTTTTCTTTCTTTTTTGTTTGAGACAGAGCCTCAAGCTGTTGCCCTGGGTAGAGTGCTGTGCCGTCACAGCTCACAGCAACCTCCCAACTCTTCGGCTTAAGAGACTCTCTTGCCTCAGCCTCCCAAGTAGCTGGGACTACAGTCGCCTGCCACAACACTAGTCTATTTTTTGGTTGTAGTTGTCATTGTTGTTTGGTGGCCCAGGCTGGATTTGAACCCACCAGCTCCAGTGTATGTGGCTGGTGCCCTAGCTGCTTGAGCTACAGGTGCTGAGCCTCCATACAGTTTTCTTTTCTTTTTCCTTTTTTTTAGAGACCGAGTCTCACTTTATCACCCTCTGTAGAGTGCTGTGATGCTCTGCTCACAGCAACCTCCAATTTCTGGGCTTAGGTAATTCTCTTGCCTCAGCCTACCTACCTAGTAGCTGGGACTACAGGCGCCCACCACAATGCCACACTATTTTTTATTTATTTATTTTTTGCAATTTTTTTTTGCAGTTTGAACCCACCATCTCTGGCATAGGGGACCGGTGCCCTACTCCTTTGAGCCAGAGGCGTGCCCTGCCCTGCTGTTTTTTGTTGCAATTTAGTCAGGGCCGGGCTGGAACCCTCCACCCTTGGTATATGGGGCCAGTGCCCTGTCCACTGAGCCACAGGAGCCACCCTCCGCACAGTTTTCTATAGTGGTCACACCAATTTCCATTTCAACCTGCAGTGTACAAAGGGGTACTCTTCCCCACACCCTGATCAATACTTGTTTTGTGTTTTTGAGAATAGCCATCCTAGCAGATGTCAGCTGATACCTCATTGTGGTTTTAATTTGTTTATCCTAATGGTTAGTGAAGTTGAGCACCTTTTCTAGTACCTGTTGGCCATTTGTATTGTGTTCATTGAATAAATGTCCATTAAAGTCCTCTGTCCATTTTTTTTTTTTTTTTTTTGAGACAGAGCCTCAAGCTGTCGCCCTGGGTAGAGTGCCTTGGCATCACAGCTCACAGCAACCTCCAACTCTTGCGCTTAAGTGATTCTGCCTCAGTCTCCCAAGTAGCTGGGACTACAGGCACCTGCCACAATACCCTGCTATATATATATATATATATATATATATATTTTTTTTTTTTTTGTAGTCATCATTGTTGTTTTAGCTGGGTTCCAACCTGCCAGCCTCCGTGTATGTGGCCAGCAAGCTACCGATTTAGCTATGGGTGCCACCAATTTTTCTTTTTTGAGACAGAGCCTCAAGCTGTCGCCCTGGGTAGAGTGCTGTAACTTTACAGCTCACAGCAACCTCCAATTCCTGGGCTCAAGCAATTCTCCTGCCTCTGCCTCCCAAACAGCTGGGACTACAGGCGCCTGCCACAGTGCCTGGCTATTTTTTGGTTGTTGTCTGGCGGGCCCGGTCTGGATTCGAACCTGCCAGTTCAGGTGTATGTGGCTGGCACCTTAGCTGCTTGAGCCAGAGGCGCTGAGCCCTCTGTCCCTTTTTAAATCAGAATAATAGCAAGGGTTTTTTTGGGGGGGGGAGTGTTTGCTTTTTTTTTTTTTTTTTAAAGAGACAAGAGTCTCACTTTGTCGCCCTGGGTGGAGTGCTATGGTGTCACAACTCACAGCAACCGCCAACTCCTGGGCTTAGGCGATTCTCTTGTCTCAGCCTCCTGAGTAGCTGGGACCACAGGCGCTCGCCACAACGCCCGGCTAGTTTTTTGTTGCAGTTTGGCAGGGCCGGGTTTGAACCTGCCGCCCTCGTTATATGGGGCTGGCGCCCTACTCACTGAGCCACAGGTGCCGCCCGGTTGTTTGCTTTTGCTACAGAGTTGTATAGGAACTTTATTTTTCATATTGACTATTTCATGCAACTGCCTGGGCTACCATATTACGCAGCTGTGGAATAAACCAGTCTACCACTTCAACTCAAAGCTTCATAATGAGTGACAGCCTTCATTCCAAATGGCATTTACTTATCAGAAGTTCGGGGCCACACGTGGTTTATGTTTGTGCTTATATTTCCTCTCCATTTACGAGTACTAGTGATTACAGAGAGTAGACAATGCTGCATGTGTGTGCAAAGCTGAAAGTGTCCCAGGGAAATGCAGCTACTCGACTCACAAATGCTAATATCCTGTACATTTCCCCCAGACAGGGCCATGGCTGAACACGTTCATGAAGCAAGTAGATGTTCTATCTGCCTGAAGTATGTTGGTAATTCCGGAGCACCGGAACTCTGCACACCTCCAGGTCGTCCTATCCGGGTACTGACCAGTGGAGCTCCACGGGGGAGGGTTGGCTGTATTCCCCCCTTAAGGTCTCAGAAGAGTAACGTTGGGCTCACTGCCCAGCAGGGGAGCTGGATTCCCAGGTCGAGGCCCTAGAAAACCAGCTGGGAGATGAGCTTCAGTTTAACCCCCGAGTGAAGTCCCCAGGTAGGAGTGTACACCACCTGTCCCAAATTAACCAAGGGCCTGAGAAATAGCTCTTAACTGTATCTTTGTTCAATATGGGCGTTAGCTAATTTCAGGCAACTAAAACACTCATGGAGCGGAAACAACACGTGCTCCAGTCTCTCAGCATGCGCTGGAACCTCTTGGGGAATCAAAGGGGTGCACAGCATCACGCCACATCAACACATTGGGGTGGAGTGAGGGAGGGGTTCAATTGGGTCAGCATTTCCATCGCATAACTTTGTATGATTTAATTAAAAAGCCCTAGTAATTGACATTGTTGCCACATGGATGAACAAAGTAAAGCAACTGGGCAGCGCCTGTGGCTCAGTGAGTAGGGCGCCGGCCCCATATACCGAGGGTGGCGGGTTCGAACTGCAACAACAACAGAAATAGCCGGGCGTTGTGGCTGGCGCCTGCAGTCCCAGCTACTCGGGAGGCTGTGGCAAGAGAAATTGCCTAAGCCCAGGAGTTGGAGGTTGCTATGATCTGTGATGCCAAGGCACAAAAAACAAAAAAAGTGAACCAGTCAATGGAACAAAAAATACAGAACTTGGAAACAAATGTAAGCAAATATGAAGTCATCACAGCTTGCTGGGTAGTAAGATAGGTCAACTATTCATCAAATGAGCTGTCACTATTTTGACTTAATATTTTTTAAAAAGTCCTTTCCCCTTATCTTAGAGGAGAGTAATCACAAGAGGCTTAATACGTACTTCTGCACGAAAGCAAGCCTATCATATTTTAAAAGACAACATAAGATGTCTTTATGAGTTGGAGTAGGAAATTTTTTTTTAAACAAAACTCCGAATTTATAAAACATAGAATAAAACTTGATCAGTCTGATTTCATTTAAAAATGAAAACCGTTCAGCGAATGCCCCCTTATTTTTGACTGGGAGAAGATACCCGCATTGTACATAACTGACCGAGTTCCTGTTTTAGAATACATAAAGTACAGTTACATGCAGATAAAAACAGCAAAAGAGCCAGCAGGAATGTAAGTGAAACAGTGAAGAGGCAGCAAATGGCCCATGGACATGGAAAAAGTGCTCAACTGCATTAGTAGTGATGTAAATAAAAGCAAATATAGCAAAAATAAAATATATTTTCCACCCAGTATTTTTGGTGAGTACTTTTAAAATCTGACACTAGCAGGGGCAGGCAGTGATGTGCAGACATGGGAATAGTCACTGATGGTAATGTAATTTGGTGAAGCCACTCACAGATAGGCAGAGGGAGTGATGTATGTTTTTGTGACCCAGCACTTCTAATTACCTATTTTAAGACTTATGAACTAGGGGATATGGACAAGAATGTTTGAAACGGCATCATTTATACTGGCAAAAATTGAGAAACTGGGTGGTGCCTGTGGCTCAAAGGAGGAGAGGAGGTGGAGGGTTCAAACCCAGCCCTGGCCAAAAAACTGCAAAAAAAAAAAGAAATAAAAAATTGAGAAACAACCGCACTACCTATCACTGATAATTAGATTGTGATCTATTTAACATTTAAATACTATAAGGCTGTAAATATAAATGAAATATAGCTAAAACAAATTAGCCTTGATAAATCTCTAAAACAAGGTACGTAAAAGAATCAAGTCACAGAATTATACACTATGATTCAATAATAAGGAAAAGTAAACATACTTCTCATGGGAACATATTGATGGAAAAAGTAAAATCTAGGGAAATTACTTTGTAATGTAAAATTTCTTCCCTCAAGGGTGGAAGGGACATGCAATTGGGCTACACTGGCTGAGTCTACAAAGGTTTTGTTTGTTTTTTTTTTTAATACCTACAAAGGTTCTTTTGTCTTTCCTTTTTGTGTTATGACTAGTTGTTCCTAAAATGTTTTATTATTGTCTACATTTTTATGTGTATATATATTTCACATCATCATAATAATAGCACTTAGGATTCTTGCAAAGAGAATGAAAAATTATGATTATAAACAAAGTTCTGGGTACACTGAAGTCTTTCAATGAACCATGGTGATGACCACGATGGTTGTAGCAAGCTGGAGAGCAAAAACCACACTGCCCTTCATACCCGTAACAATGGCAGCCAGCGGACTCTTGTGAGTTGGCTATAGTGACAACAGAAGGGTGTTCAAGACACACACGTTTCTGAAGGAGCTTAGGGTATAGGATGGAACCAAGATTACAAAGAGTCAGAGCAGCTCCCTAAATAACCCACGTTGCAGATGCCAGAGGACTTCCTTGCAGTCTGAAGCCCTGGGAGTGTTAAATCAGGATGTCTTCTGTGCTGCCTACCACTGTGCAGGACAGCAGGCACAGAGGGGAGCTGGGACAACAGCCAGAGTGGCGGGAAGTTTTGTCTTACGCTTTCCTGGTCTCTTCAGCAGCAACCCTCCCTAGCCAATGGGGCAGGAGTGAGTCACTGGCCAATCAAAGGGCACCACAGACTTCTTCCTCCCAGGTCCAGCTGCCCTTTGTCACAGACCAACTGGGAAGGCCTGGAGTGGTAAGTCAGTGGGTCTGTTTGGTTCCCCTGTTACTGTTGGTTCCAGTTGAGCACAGCCAGGCTGCCCCACTGTCATTACCTGGCTTTGTCCACTACCCTTGAGTTGGCGGAGCAGGTGGGCTTTTTGTGCACTTGCTGGCTCCTCTGGTAGCTTGAGACCCGAGGGAAGGATTCAGGGTGGGAGACTTTGAGGCTTAGAGGGTGGGTGTGTTTCTATTAGATTCTCAATACCCATTGAAAGAAGCATGAAGGGAAATTGGAGAACACAGGCAGAGGTGAGGTTGGGAGGTCACCCCGTGTACGGTGACCTTGTTCCCCGATCAGGCCAGAGGAGTTTCCATACTAAAATTCTACCAAAAATTTGCACACATTTTCCTTTTATTTTTAGCAGGCTTGGACTACCTGTATGTGTTTCTAGAATGCAGATTTTTTTTTTTTTTTTGAGACAGGCTCACTATGTCACCCTCGGTAGAGTGCTGTAGCATCACAGCTCACAGCAACCTCAAACTCTTGGGCTTAAACGATTCTCTTGTCTCAGACTCCTGAGTAGCTGAGACTATAGGTGCCCACCACAACGCCCGGCTATTTTTGTTGTTGTTGCAGTTGTTTAGCTGGCCCGGGCCGGCTTCGAACTTGCCACCCTGGGTATATATGAGTGGTGCTGAGCTAGAATTTTTTTATTTTGAGACAAGAGTCTCTCAGGCTGTTGCCCTGGATAGAGTGCCATGGCGTTACAGCTCACAACAACCTCAAACCTAAAGCGATTTTCTTGCCTAAGCCTCCCAAGTAGCTGGACTACAGGCATCTACCACAAAGCCCTATTTTCTTTTTCTCTTGTAGTTTCTGATCAGGGCTGGGTTTGAACCAGCCACCTCCGGTATGTGGGGCCAGCGCCCTACTCTTTTGAGGCACAGGCACCGCCCTTTTTCTTTTTTTATTTTTTTTGGAGACGGAGCCTCAAGCTGTCGCCCTGGGTAGAATGCTGTGGCATTATAGCTCACAGAAACCTCCAACTCCTGGGCTCAAGTGATTCTCCTGCCTCTGCCTCCCAAGTAGCTGGGACTACAGGCACCCGCCACAATGCCCGGCTATTTTTTGGTTGCAGCCATCGTTGTTTGGTGGGCCCAGGCTGGATTCGAACCTGCCAGCTCAGGTGCATGTGGCTGGTGCCTTTGCTGCTTGTGCCACAATTGCCAGGCCTTTTTTTTTTTTTTTTTTTTTTTTGCAGCTTTTGGCCAGGGCTGGGTTTGAACCCACCGCCTCCAGCATATGGGGCCCCTGCCCTACTCCTTTGAGCTACCGGTGCTGCCCTCTTTTTTTTTTTTTTTTTTTTTTTTAAGAGATGAGGGGGTCCCACTCTGGTGCAGGTTGGTCTCGAACCTGTGAGCTCAGGTAATCAGAATAATATTTTTGGCAAATGTATACAGTGTGTCATGATCCAATCTGTGCAATTAGCATATTCATTACCTGGAACAATTATCATTTCTTTGTGTGGGGAAAATTTAAAATCCTCTCCATTAACTTTTTGAAAATATCCCATAAACTACAGTTAACCGTGTTTGCCCTGCAGGCCTGCAAAACACCATGTCTTGCATCTATCTGTCCTTTTGTTTCCCTTAGCTAAACTCTTACCTTCCTCTCCCATTCCCCAGTTTACATATTCTAAGACTTATTTTAGATTGAAATAAATATACAGAGGGGGCCAAAAAGAACTGCATTGAAATTGTAATACTCACTTTATACTAATAACAAAAGAATTCTAATCATGCTAAGCACTTCTTTTAATTGCAGAAGTCAAACTTGACTTGAGCATTACAAATGTAATACTTTTTACCCTTTTTTTGTTGTTGTTGTTAGTTTTGTGTTGTCATAGCTCACAGCAACCTCAAACTTTTGGGTCAAGTGATCTTCATGTCTCAGCCTTCCAAGTAGCTGGGATTGCAGGTGCCTGCCACAATACTCAGCTAGTTTTTCTATTTTTAGTATAGACAGGGTCTCACTCTTGTTCAGGCTGGTCTCGAACTCCTGAGCTCAGGTAATCCACCTGCCTTGGACTTCCAGAGAGCTAAGATTATGACGTGAGCCACAGTGCATGGCCTTTCTTTTTTTCCTTTTTTAAATTGTGTATACTTTATTTCGGCACCTTCCATATATGGAGATAATATCTTGTACTCAGCCTGAATTCAGCCCAAGAGCAGGGTTCAGCTTAGCTTTCAACTCCCAAAATGGCATGTTGAACCTGTGGCCAGAAATGCTGAGGCTCCACCCAGGCTAACAGGGTGGGCAAGAGATAGTTGAAAATGCTGTTTGCCCATGTCTGTCTCAACAGCAGGGCAGTGGGAGGCCTTTCCAGGGGTGTGAGAGCACCCGGGTTCCTCTGTCCCTCCTTGGAGCCTCCCCTTCACAGTGGTGGCAGGTGTACCCACAGTTTCCCAGTATTTAGGCTTAGCATTTGGCACTCAGCCCAAACTGCTGTAGGCTCAGATGCTGGTGGGATTCTGTGTTGGTTCCCTTTCTGGAACAACGTTTCTATGCCATCTCCAGGCAGCTGCCCATGTTAGGCCTGAGACCAGTGGGTCAGGGGGATCTTTTACAGTCAACATTTAAAAATTCATTTTGGAGTATAGATCCCTGGGGGTTTTCTGTTACTGTTCCTCATATCTAGGAATGTCTCCCAGCTGTTAGCCAGTTCCAGCCAGTCCCCAGTGGAAAAGTTGCTCCAAACCCTTGCCATACTCACTTTCCCATCACCTTCCTGGGGAATCTTGTGATTTTTACCTATACCATATGTTTGAAATGTGAGGATCTGCTTACTGTTTGAGTTCCTCTCCATGGAGGAGGCACATCTCGTGGGTGTCTACTTAGCTGTCTTCTGGCAATGCCCTGTCTTCTTGAGTTCTAAGAGACCTTTGTAGATTGTGGACACAAATCTTATTAGATATAAAATTGCAACTTATGCTCCTTTTGAAGTTTGTCTTCATTCTCTTATTAGGGTCCTTCTCAAGGAAAGTATCTTAAATAGAGTCCTTTTCCCCATGGATCATGATTTTTATGTTGTATCTAAAAACTCAGCATCAAACTCAAGGTCATTTAGATTTTCTTGTAGAATTTTTATAGTTCTACATTTTTCGTGTAGGTCTATAACCCATTTAGACTTAATTGATCTGTAAGCTGTGAGGTATAGCTGGTTGGTTTTTTTTTTTTTTTTTTTGCTTATGGGTTGTTTTGGGCACTTTTAAAAAATGAAATCTTATTTTGTCACCCTCAGTAGAGTGCTGTAGTGTCATAGCTCACAGCAACCTCAGACTCTTGTACTTAAGCAATTCTCTTGCCTCAGCCTCCCGAGTAGCTGGGACTACAGGCACCCACCACAATGCCTGGCTGTTTTTAGAGATGGGGTCTTGCTCTGGCTCAGGATGTTCTCAAACTCCTGAGCTCAGGCAATCCATCTGCTTTGGCTTCTCATAGAGCTAGGATTACAGGCAGAAGGCACCACACCCAGCCTTTGTTTTGGCATCTTTTGTTGAAGACACTATCCTTCTCCATGGTGCTTTCTTCAAAAATCAGTTGACTTTGTGATGCATGCCTTGTTTACTGAGAGAAATGTAATTTGCCACTACTTGAAGGTAAATGTACATTTGCTTGTGTATTGAGGACATGTCAGGTGATGGACGACAAGTTAGGATTCATGTATCTTCTGAATAATTCCATCTGTTATTCCCCCGTCAATTACTGAGTGTTTTTCAGGTATCACTGTTTCAATGGCCATCTCAATAAGAATGAGATGAAGCCAGCTCAGTGGCTCAGGCTTATAATCCCAGCGCTCTGGGTGTCTGAAGCTGGTGGATCCTTCGAGCTTAGGAGTTTGAGACCAGCCTCAGCCAGAGTGAGAGCTGGTCTCTACTAAAATTAGAAAAACTAGCCAGGTACTGTGGCAGGTGTCTGTAGTTCCAGCTACCCCGTAGACTGAGGGAAGAGAATCATTTGAGCCCACAAGTTTGAGGTTGCTGTGAGCTGTGAAGCCATGGTACTCTACTCAGACGACAGAGTTAGACTCTGTCTCAAGAAACAAACAAAAAGAATGTGAGATGAATCCAGTTAAAGGACTTTGTGTCCTCATCCTCATGCCCCGTCCTGCAAAGTAGCAAGATATTAGTGATCTTGAGTCATTCATTTTTAGTAACTTGGTACTACCCTGAATTTACCACAGTTTCCCCCTCTCTCCTCCCCCCATTACTGTCTCTCTGAAGACTGGTGTTGGTGTTTTGGGCCTGGATGAGATGGCATCATCTTTCTTCTCTGATTTTGGGCTCATATGGTATCTAGAGGAGCTCAATAAGAAAGAGTTCAAAAAATTTAAGGAGCATTTTAAGCAAGAGACTTTGAAACTTGAACTCAAGCAAATATCCTGGACCAAAGTGAAAAAATCATCCCGGGAAGACCTGGCCAACCTGCTTATCCAGCAATATGAGGCCCAGCAAGCATGGAATTTGACATTAAGGATATTTCACAGGCTGGGTAGGCAGGATCTCTGTGATAAGGTCCAGAGAGAGCGCACAGGTGAGTCTGTGGGGAAGGGCCCAGACTGCTTAAGGTTATTGTCACCACCTCCTCTTTTTGGTAGATGGTTTCTGTGCCTGTCTGTCACAGGGACAGAATGTGCTATGGGAAAATATTGTTCTTGTAGGTAGCAAATTACTGTTAGACCTGCTGGCTTTTGTGGGAAAATGTAGGTGGATAATGTGTCCTAACCTGTGTTGTACGTTTATATGGATCACCAATAATATTTTTTTCTTTTTTCTTTTGAATTTTCTTTTGTTTTTATTTCAGATTAATCTGAGGGTACAAAGTTTAGATTATACTGTTTTCATTTCTAAGGTAAAGTTCAAGTTCTACTTTAGCCCTTCACTCAGGGGCTGCTGAACACCCTCATATTGTACACATTAGGTGAGATCCTGCCAATCACCTTCCTGCCCTTCCCACTTTTCCATTCTTCCCTCTCCTCTCCCTTGCCTTACTCTCTCCTGCCCACCTGGCTCTGCTCGCCCCCTTTTCCTTTCTATCTGCTCCTCGTCCCTCCTCCCCTCTCCCTTTCTCTTCTCCTTCCTCACTCTGCCCCCTCCTTCCTTCTCCCTCCACTCTCTTTTCTCCTCACCCCTCTCTCTCCTCTTCTCTCCCCCTTGCTAGACTATACTTGTATTTTTATTTCAGGTCACCAATAATTTTTACTCTAAGCTGAGAATTTGCATCCAAGCCAGAAACTCTAGGCAGTGTTTTTCTGTTTTCTTTTCTTTCTTGCTTGCTTTTCTTTCTTTCTTTTTTTTTTGTTGTAGAGACAGAGTCTCACTCTATGGCCCTTGATAGAGTGCTGTGGCATCACACAGCTCACAACAACCTCCAACTCCTGGGCTTAGGCAATTCTCTTGCTTCAGCCTCTTGAGTAGCTGGGACTACAGGCGCCCACCACAATGCCCAGCTATTTTTTGGTTGCAATTTGGTGGGGGCAGGTTCGAACCCACCACCATCGGTATATGGGGCTGGTGCCCTACTCACTGAGCCACAGGTGCCTAAGGCAGTGTTTTTCAGCTTTTTTAATCTCACGGCACTATTGAGCCTATAGTTAAATTTCTGCAGCACACTTAAGTTAGTTTGATCAAAGAAAAAGAAAAAAGGAATATACTTGACTGTGTTTTGAACTTCTTTTGAAAATAATTAATGATCGGATGGTGCCTATGGCTCAGTGATTAGGGTGCTAGCTCCATATACTGAGGGTGGTGGGTTTGAACCCAGCCCCAGCCAAACTGCAACAACAACCAAAAAAAGCTGGGCGTTGTGGCAGGGGCCTGTAGTCCCAGCTACTCAGAAGGCTGAGACAAGAGAATCACCTATGCTCAAGAGATGGAGGTTGCTGTGAGCTGTGATGCCATGGCACTCTACTGAGGGGGACATAGTGAAACTCGGTCTCATAAAGAAAAAAAAAAGAAGATTCTAAATCATTGTCATGTATATACACTTTCATATTGAACAAGCAGAAGTTTATGGCAGAGAAGCTATGATCTTTCAGCAATATTGTCTTAAGGGTCACGATTTATACTTATCCTGGTATAAGATGTTACTTCTACTTTGCATATTTGACATACCATTTTTTTCATTTGTTTTCCTCTCACTGACTCAGAACACAAAAAGATCTATAGAGCTTATGTTAAGAATAAGTTCAGCAGCCTTTACGCCAGCAAATCCATCACTGACTTTTTTGAATGTTTTGGTGAGAACGTCAGACCAGAAGAACTCAAATATATGCACCTCCTTTTTGCTGCCAAAGAAACTGGGCAGCGGTCACATACCACGGTCTTGCAAGGAGCACAGGGCGTCGGGAAAACGACATTTCTGATGAAGCTGGTCCTGGGCTGGGCAGAGGGCAGCCTCTCTCAGGACAAATTCCTCTATGTGTTCTACTTCTGCTGCCGAGAACTCAGGCAGGTGAAGGAGACCAGCTTGGCCGATCTGATGTCCAGGAACTGGCCTTACCCTTCACCTGCTCCTATCACAGAGATCGTGTCCCACCCAGAGAAACTCTTGTTCATCATCGATAGCTTTGAAGAACTGAAATGTGACTTGAATGAACCCGAGTCAGACCTGTGCGGTGACTGGATGAAGCAGCAGCCGGTCCGGGCGCTGCTGAGTGGTTTGCTGAGGAAGAAGATGCTCCCGGAGGCCTCGCTGCTCGTGGCAGTGACGCCCGTGTGCCCGGCAGAGCTTCAGGCTCGGCTGGTGTGCCCAGAACTCATAACGCTGTCTGGATTCAGCGAGGGGGAAATAGAGCTCTATTTCCGCTCTTTATTCCCAAGCAGGAATAGAGCCGCGGAGGCGTTCCGTTTTGTAAGAGAGAATGCACAGATATATTCCCTGTGCCACGCCCCCCGCATTTGCTGGGTTATAGGCACCTGCATGAAGCAAGCGGTGGAGAAAGGCAGAGAGCTGGCGCCCATCTGCCGATGTCTCACCTCTCTGTATGCCTCTTCCATCTTGAACTTGTTCACCGACAAGGATGCCAGTTGTCCAAGTCCGCAGAGCCGGGTCCGGCTGAGAGGCCTGTGCTCCCTGGCTGTAGAGGGCATGTGGACCGAAGTGTTTGAGTTTAATAATGAGGATCTCAGGAGAAATGGAATAGCGGACTTGGATGTCCCTGCATTGCTGGATACCAACATTTTCCTGAAATGCACAGAGAGCTCGTACATATTCGCGCACACGAGCATCCAGGAGTTCTGTGCTGCCATGTTCTACCTGCTGAGGAGCGACCATCCCAACCCGGCCGTCAGATCCAGAGAGACCCTCCTAGCTGCCCATCTGAAGAAAGTAAAAAAAGCACGTTGGATTCACTGGGGAAGTTTCCTATTTGGCTTTTTAAATGAAAAGGAACAAGAAAAGGTAGACAAATTTTTTGGCTTCCAACCCTCCCAAGAGATCAGGCAGCAATTTCACCAGATCCTGAAGAACTTAGAAGAATGTGAAGGTCTGCGGGGGCAGACTGATTTCTTGGCATTGTTTTACTGTCTTTTCGAGATGGAGGATGCGGTCTTTGTGAAGGAGGCAGTGAACTTCCTCCAAGACATTAACTTTTCTATCAATAATGAGTTGGACCTGGAGGTTTGTGCCTACTGCTTAAAATACTGCTCTGGCTTGAGGAGACTTTCGTTTTCAGTCCCAAAAGTCCTTGAGGAGGATGGACGTGGCTGTAGGTGAGTCCATTCAATGTCTTTCTGCCCCTTTGTCAGAATCTGTCCATCTTCTCAGGTGGGTTTTGCTAAGTGGAGGATCATGGTAGGGTTTTCATTGCCATCCAAACAGCATTAGTTTGAGTCCCAGCCAGACTCACTAGAAGCTCTGGCCATTTCGTTGCTGAGGCTTGTCTTTGTGTAGCTGCAGTGGCCTCAACCCACATGGTGGGGATGGTGTTTATAGTCATAAGGATGGACCCTGAGAGTCACATGACATGTATCCTACCTTTCTCAAACACCAGCTGATCCACCCACGTAATTAGTACCTACACAGTTCCCATGGGACCACACACAAACTTTTCTTTTTGTTTTTTTGAGACTGAGTTTCACTTTCACCCTGGGTGTAGTGCCCTGGCATCATAGCTCACGGTAACTTCATAACTCTTGTGCTCAAGTGATCCTCTTGCCTTGGATCCCAGAGTGGCTGGGACTACAGGCATCTGCCACAGTGCCTGGCTACTTTTTGCCTTTTCAGTAGAGATGGGGTCTCACTCTTGCTCAGGCTGGTCTTGAAGTCCTGACCTCAGGGTGGATTCTACAATGATTTTACAGATAAGGAAACCAAGGCAAAGAAGTCTAGGAAGGCATCCAAAGGTTGTGTGGTTAGGAGCCTCAGCCATCTTGCAGAAGACCTTGGCTTACTACTGGCTGTGTTGTGGATATGAAGCAGCATTTCTCAGCTTCATTTTGGGGGCTATCCTGGGTTTCTTTTGGGGGGCTTCCTGTATATTATAGGATGTTTAGGATCATTCTGTCCTCTATCCACAAGATGCCAGAAGTACCCCTCCCTTAAGAGGTAATAACCAAAAGGACCTCCAGATGTCCCCTGGGGCCCATAATTCACTAATATAGGGTGAGCTTACCCGACTGACCCTGTTCTCCCCGATCAAAGGAGACTCTGACTCAGAAGTCTTCTGTACAGGGAGACAACGTATCCTGCGTACCTGTGGGGAGGGCTTGTGTTCACTGTTCACCTACAGAGAGCATGTCCTTTCTTTTTGATCACAGGTCAAGTTGTAATGTCGTTCATTGGCATCACATTTTCTGTGTGTTCATAACCAATGAGCACCTCAAAGAATTGGAAATAATAAACACTGACTTCTGCCAATCTAGTTTGGAGATTTTGTGCAATCAGCTGAGATTTCCCACCTGTCACCTTGAAAAGCTTCAGTAAGTTGAAGATCGTTTGATTTGTGAGTATTGTGGAAATAACAAATCCATGTCAACCAAGTTAGCTCTGAGCTGAGGCTGACTGTGTAAGTGAAGAATTCAAATCTAGAGCAGAGTTTCTCAGTCTTGGCACTTACTGATTTTTTTTGTTCTAGATCCTTCTTTGTTTGGAGTGTGTTGCAGCAAGATAATGGAGAAGCATCCCTGACCTCTGCCCACTCGCTACCAGTAACTTCCTCCTAATTATGACAACTAAAATTGTCTCCAGGCATTACCAACTATGCCCTTTGGGGGCAAAACGACCCAGGATGAGAAGTGCTGAGCGATGTGACTGGGCTGTAAAATTAGAGAATGAATTAATTATGGGTTCTAAGAGATAACTAAAGACAGAGGCTCAGGCCTCGTTAGAGGAAACCCAGGTGAATCTTGCTTTGCTTTTTTGCAGGCTAAATCGTGTTTCCTTTTCTGGTGGAAGTAGTGTTTTCTTTGAGGTGCTTTCTCACAGCCCAGACTTGAAATATTTGAACCTCCACAATGTAAATCTTTCCTGCGATGACATGAAGATACTCTGTAAAGTCTTGAGCTCGTCAATGTGCAACATAGAACAATTAGTGTAAGTCTCTACTTTCATCAGGAGCACTGATTGGATTCTAGAAAGGATTTTATATACTTGTTAATTTGTCTACTTTTCCTTTTTTTCTATTATTCTTGTGCAAAGTTAACCTCCTGGGAACTTTAGACTATGGAAGTTAAAGTTTCTCAATTGCTATGACCACTGTGGAAAATGGTTTGCCTGTTTCATAGATTCTGACATATTGGATTAACCAAGAAATTCTACAGATAGTGGTTTGTTGAAAGACAAAGTACCAAAATGTTCTCTACAGGTATTCAGAACACCTGCAAAGTGCAAATACTTGCTATCGTAAGTTAGATAAGAATGCTGTGGTTATTCTCATGGGAATGAATGATCTGCCATGAGCAAAAATTCATATGCAAACATTTGGATGAATCGTAGACATTATTGATGGAAACGGGCCAGACGCGAGTGTATCGTGCAGTTTTATTTATATAAAGTTCAAAGATGGGCGAGACTGTGGCACTAGAGTGAGAAGAGTGATAGGAACAGGGAGGTAGGTGGCAATGTGCACGCTCTGTTTCTTGGCCTGGGCACTGGTAACACAATAGCGTTACATTTATGCAATTTGTTGGCTGGCACTTAATGTTCATTCGTGCACCTTTCAGTATCTGTTATATTTCAAATTTTCTTTGTTTCATTGCAGTTAAATTGGGATCTCCTCTAACGCTTAACCTTCTATCTACTTTGGTGCACACATATTCAGATGCTTCTCCATGCAGCTGGGTCTGTGGGCTGCCAGTAACCAACACACAAAGACCCAAGGCCATTCTTTGTAATAACATCTTTGAGATATAACCCCATGCCACAAAGCGTATGCTTTTAAAGTTGACAATTTAGTGACCTTGGTGTATATTCACTGTACAGATGGGCAACCACAACTATCTAATTTTATCCCTTTTCATTTTTCATTTTTTTTTTTTTTTTTGAGACACAGTTTCACTCTGTGCCTTAGGTAGAGTGCTGCGGTGTCATTATAGCTTATAGTCACCTCACAATCTTGGGCTCAAGCGATCATTTTGCCTCAGCCTTCTGCGTAGCTGGGAGTATAGGTGCCTGCCACACCTGGCTAGTTTTTTCTATTTTTAGTAGAGAGGGGTCTTGCTCTTGCTTAGGCTGTTCTTGAATTCCTGAGCTCAAGCAATTCACCCACCTCACCTCCTGGAGTGCTGGAATTACAGGCATGAACCACTGCACCTGGTCAACTATCTAATTTTAGAAAGTTTTCATTACCTTAAAAAAAAAACAACCCATAGCCCTTGGCACAAACTCCCCGTTCCCTCGGTCCCTGGGTATCACTCGTGTACTTTTAATCCTAATGGCTTTTTTATTCTGAACATCTCACATTGAATTATACAGCATGTGGTCTTTTGGTGAGTGGCTTCCTTTCATTTAACAAAATGCTCTCACAGTTTTCCAGAATGTACTATGTATCAGCACTTTATTCTTTTTTATGACTAAATAACATTCCGTTGTGTATGGAATACCACACTTCCTTTGTCTAGTCATCCATTGAACACTTGGCTATTCAGAATAAAGATCTATGAACATTCATGTTTAAACACCTGTTTTCAATTCCTTTGGATTTATGCCTATAGAATTGCTGGGTCACATAGCAAATCCGTGTTTAAATTTTGGAGGAAACATCAAGTTATTTTCCATGGCTTTCCTATTTTCTATTCCCATTAGCAATGGATGAGGGTTCCAGTTTCTTCACATCTTTGCCACTACTTCTTATCATGATAGCCATCTTTGTGGATGTGAGCTATAACAGCATCTCATTGTTTTTTTAATTTGCTTTTTCTTTCTTTCTTTTTTTTTTTTTTTGAGACAGAGCCTCAAGCTGTCCCCCTGGGTAGAGTGCTGTGGCATCACAGCTCACAGCAACCTCTAATTCCTGGGCTCAAGCGAGTCTCCTGCCTCAGCCTCCCAAGTAGCTGGGACCACAGGCGCCCGCCACAACGCCTGGCAATTTTTTTTGGTTGCAGCTATCTTTGTTATTTGGTGGGCCTGGGCTGGATTCGAACCCACCACCTTTGGTGTATGTGGTTGGCGCCTTAGCCACTTGAGCCACAGGCGCCAAGCCAATTTGCTTTTTCTAAATTACTAATGTTGGAAAAAAATTTTTTTCTTTAAGAGACAGAGTCTCACTTTATCGCTGTTGGTAGAATGCTGTGGTGTCATAGCTCACAGCAACCTCCAATTCCTGGGCTTAGGTGATTCTCTTGCCTCAGCCTCCTGAGTAGCTGGAACTACAGGTGCCTGCCAAAAAACGCCCGGCTTTTTTTTGTTGCAGTTTGGCAGGGGCCAGGTTTGAACCCACTTCCCTTGGTATATGGGGCCAGTGCCTTACCCATTGAGCCACAGGTGCTGCCCTAGATTTTTTTTTTATTGTTGGTGATTCATAGAGGGAATAAGAAACCAGGTTACACTGATTGCATTTATAATTGTGTCTTACCCCCAAAAGCTGTGTCACACACCGAGACCTCCATCCTCCTCCTTCTTCCCTCTCTCTGTTTTCCCTTCTCCCACCCCCCTTCTTCCTTCCCTCTCTCTGCCCACTAAAGGGGGGGAGCACATGGGTGAGGTTTTAATACATAAAGCTTAAGAGTCAAAAGGGCATGAGTTTAGTCTTTAGTCCAGGATTCACCACTTACAAACTTATGTCTTTTGGCCTTTTGTAATTTTGTTTCATGTACAAGACGCATAGTGGTGAAGTCAGGGCTTTTTAGGGGATCCATCACCTGCATAACACACATCGTGCCCGTTACGTCATTTCTCACCATCATCCCAACCCTGCCACGCTCCCACCTTTCAACACCTCCAGCTCTTAGCCTGTGTGTGAATTTTTTTAGCTCCTACTGTGAGTGAGAACACGAGGTGTTTGTTTTTTTGTGTGTCATCTGCATTCTTGAGCAAGGTATTTAATCTCAGATTCAATTTGCTCCTCTGTAAACAGAGGAGAGAAAATATCCTGTGTTAACATTTGTGCTAGATTGTTAATTGCAGCTCAGTTTCCCTATTTACAAGATGAGGAAACAACCCAAGTGCCCATCAACCCAGGAATGTACTAATAAACTGTGGTATCTGTGTACCATGGAATACTGTTCAGCCATAAAAAGGATGGAGGCTTTATATCTTTCTTATTAACCTGGATGGAATTGAAACACGTTCTTCTTAGTAAAGTATCACAAGAATGGAAAGTAACTAGCCAATGTACTCAATCCTAATATGAAGCCAGTAGATGATCTAATACATGCCCACACAAGAGAAAAACTCAATTCCAGTTGGGGGGAGGGGGAATGAGGGAGGAGGATTGGTGTGCTCACCCCTAATAGGCTCGATATAAGGGTACATGGCACACCTCTTGGGTGCAGGACACAACTACATCAGGGACCTTAGCTAACAAACAAACAGTATAACCTAATCATTTGTACTCTCATTAATCTGAAATTTTAAAAAGGTCTTATGGATCTTTTTTTTTTAAGAGACAGAGTTTTATTTTATCACCCTCAGTAGAGTGCCGTGGTATCACAGCTCACAAGAACCTCCAACTCCTGGGCTTAAGCGGTTCTCTTGCCTCAGTCTCCCAAGTACCTGGGACTACAGGTGCCCGCCACAATGCCTGGCTATCTTTTGGTTGTAGTTGTCATTGTTGTTTGGCAGGCCCGGGCTGGATTCGAACCCACCAGCTCCGGTGTATGTGGCTGGTGCCTTAGCTGTTGAACCCCAGGCCCTGGACCCCACACCACCTCTTGCCCTCACTTAGTTGGAATGTGCTTCTCTTGCAGTCATAGGATGGGGGATAAACTAGCCAAGAAGTGTGTGTAGGGTCCACAGGACACAGAGGAGGAAGCCTGATGAGTCCATGTGTTGTGGGGTGAGTTGACTCCCTTCGAATGCAGTTCTAATATCTCCTATTTGTGCCAGTGCTTCTGCAAAGGCAGAGAAAGGACAGGAGAGTAAATATTTACATTTGTTTATATTTGGGATTTTTTTTTTTTTGAGACAGAGCCTCAAGCTGTCACTGTGGGTAGGGTAGAGTGTTGTGGCATCACAGCTCACAGCAATCTCAAACTCCAGGGCTTAAGCAATTCTCTTGCCTCTGCCTCCCAAATCCTGCTGGGACTACAGGCGCCTGCCACGACACCTGGCTATGTTTTTTTTGGTTGCAGCTGTCATTGTTCTTTGGCGGGCCC
>CAUYQS010024163.1:0-26740 GCA_963574585.1 Otolemur crassicaudatus
TGAGGTTTATCTTCCAGGGGTACAAGTGAATCTTTCTAAGAGTAGAATGTGAACGTTTTAAAACAGTAACTGAGAAAATGACATGAAGGCTGTGTTGACCAGTTTGATGGAAGTATTTCGGATTGCATGTGAAAACCCCACACTATACCCCAGAAGTGCATTAATGTACATAGTTACCATTCAATAAAAAAAAAAACTCCTGAGCTCAAGCAATTCTCTTGCCTCAGCCTCTGGAGTGGCTGGGACTACAGGCATCTGCCACAACATCCAAAACCTATTTTTTTTTTTTAGAAATGGGGTCTCACTCTGGCTCAGGCTGGTCTTAAACCCATGTGCTCAGGCAATCCACCCACCTCAGCTTCCCAGAGTGCTAGAATTATAGGCATGAGCCACTGCTCCTGGCATGAAATAGCTTTTGATGTCCTAAACACAAGGGTTTTTGAAAATGTTTCTTAAAACTGCTCTTCCTCCAAATTCCTCCTATTTATGTTTCATGTTAGAGTTTACAAATTATTTTTTGCCCTCTAATAACAATGATAGTGATATAAACCATTTATATATTATAATACAAGTTCTATTTTACAATAAGGAGACAAAGTCAGAAATGTTAAGTGACCTGCCCAATCTTACACAGCTTTCATCAGAATCAAGGTCTTCTGATTCTTATTTTTTTCCTAATAACACTATAAGGCAGCATTTATGTAAATTCAAATGTGATATTTCTGTATATTTCTGTAAGATTTTCTAAGTGAACATCATGAAAACCAGTACATTTTTATACACTGTAATGCTATATACGTAATTGGAAAACAACAAGGATATTTATGCAGGATCTTTCTTAAGCCAAAATAAAACATCTTTAGCCACTTCTACTTTTTAAAAAAATTAAAGTTCATTTATTTACTATGTTGAGTGCCTCCTTCCTGTGTGTTGGATGGTGTGCTAAGATTAGAGACCACACACACACAGGCGATTGTATGATACACTCTCTCTGCTCTCCTACCTCAGAAGCTGATCTGTTACTAAGGTAGGAAGAGGTGGTAGGTGGGTTCCTAAACTGGACGTCAACGAACCTGACTGAGAAAAAGGCTCTGGAAAAGGAGCTCTAGTATGGTAAGCCAGGCTGCTCTCCAGGACGTGCGACAATTTCTGTTCAGATCAACAATCAACGGCAGCAGTCAGTTCAGGTTGAGGCTACATGTGGGAGAGCTTAGAATCTCCTGATAATTGGGGAGGTGCAGAGACAGAGAGTCAGCATCAGGCAACACTCACAGGGTTGGGGCAGGTGCACCCCAGTGAGGACTGAATGAGAAGCACTAAGGCACCCAGCACCAGCCTGACTTCGTAAAGCACTCCCTAAATGTTAGCCTTGTTCTGTCCATTTAAATGCAGAGGCCAAGGATCCTCACAATAATGACATCAAAACTTAAGACATGAAAATATCTCGAGTGATAGAAAAAAAATGAAACTATAGAAATCCAAAGAGATCATTTTTGGCTGGAATGAGTGAGGAAAGAAAGCTTCATGGAAATGAAAGCTTTACCGTGTATTTTTGCAAGCTAATTCACTCCAATTCATTTTCCTCTTAGGCAAAATGAAATATTTTGATCATATGGGTACTAAGGACAGAAATGGATTTAGGGGCTCCTTAGTGGTATTGATTATAATAGCAATTGTGATCCAGGAATTCCTGAGTCTATACATTCAGTGGTTATGTTGGAAATTTTTCATCTCTAAAGCAATTAACTTTACATTGACCTTGAATACAATTCCTAAACAAATGAAAAAAAAATATGGATCAACTACAATTTGCTCAAGTACCTTTTATCAAATAGAAATCAGAATAAAATAAAAGCCTTAAGATATTATTATAGACCAAAAAATATCTTACTGCATTATCTTCCCACTTTTTTGTATAACCTATTGATACACAAATTTATGTTTATTTTTAGAACAGATTGATGAGTTTTGGCAACTAAAGACTCATGTAACACAATAAAAATTTAGACTAGTTCCATTGTATCCTCAAATTCCCTGTTTCCACTCTCAGAACCAGATAAATATAAATCAACTTTCTGTCCCCTGGAGTTTTACCTTTCCTACACTTTTTTGTCAGTGAAAGTGTACTATGTACCTCTTTTGGTCTGGGTGCTCCCCCTTAGCACTATGTTTTTGAGATTCGTGTGCTGTGCGTAACACTGTTTGTTCCTTCTTATCGCTGGGCGGTATTCCATTGTACAGCTGTGCGATAATTTGTTCATCCACTGGCCAGCAGATGAATACATTTAGGTCGTTTCCCTTTTTGGCTATTGTGAATAACGCTGCCATGAATATTCACGTAGAAGTCTTTTTGTGAACGTGCTTTCTTTCCTCTTGGGTAGATGCCTAGGAGTGGAATTTCTAGAACACATGGTAAATGTTACGTTTACCTTAACTGTTTTCCAAATTGGCCGCACCATCTTGTATTCTCACCAGCACTGGGAGAGGGTTCTGGTTGTTCCACTGCCTTGACAGCACTTCCTAATCTTCTTAAGTTTCAGCATTGTAGTGGGTGTTTAGTGGTATTTTATTGTGGTTTACATTTGCATTTCTCTGGGTGACTAATGATCTTGATCATCTTTTTAGGTGCTTATTAGACATTTGTACCTTTTTTGGCAAAATGTCTGTTCACATTCGTTAGCCATTTTAACAATTGAATTATTTGTCCTACTTTTTTTTGGTCTTTTGTCAGGGGAAATATTTTGCAAAATATTTTCCTCTCGGTCTGTGTTTTGCCTTTTCATTTCCTTAACAGTCTTTCAGAAATGACCAGAAGTATTTAAATGCTATGAAATATAATTTTCTCTGGTTGTTTTTCTCTGGGGTGTGCACATGTATATGCGTGTGTGTGCATGTGCACACATGTGTCCACCAAGGAATCTTTGCCTCAGCTAAGGCCACAAGAGTGTTCTCATAAAAGTTTTGCAGTTTACTTTTTGATCCATTTTTGGATTAATTTTTTACATATAATATTTGGTAAATGTTGAGGTTCTTTTTTTTTTTTTTTTTTTGCAGTTTTTGGCTGGGGCTGGGTTTGAACCTGCTACCTCCAGCATATGGGGCTGGCGCCCTACTCGTTTGAGCCACAGGCACCACCCATTGAGGATCATTTTATTCCATGCTGATATCCAGTTGTTAACATTTGTCAAAAAGATTTATTGTTTTCCTGTGGCAATCAATGCCTTGGCATCTTTGACCACTTTCTTCTTTTTCAAAACTGCCTTGTCATTCTAGATACTTTGCTTTCTCATATAAATATTAGAATTTCCTTATAAATTTCTCCACAATAGCTTGCTGAGATTTTAAGGGGAAGTGTTGAAACTGTAGATCAGTTTGGGAAGGATACTTTCCAGTTTTAAATAACAATGCATTTTAAAAAAATTATAATCCTGTAATAAATTATTTAACTTAGTGTGCTGTGGGTTTCTCTCCCCCTCAGCCCACCCTCATTATCTTATTTATTTTTCCTTTCTTTCTCAAAGTTAGAAAGTTCTTTTGATAGACAGCTAAAACTCATTTGCTCCCAATTGGGAAAAGCCAACCTAACAGCTTGAATCTTAAAAGCAAGGTGTTTCTTTTCCCTAGTGGCAGAAACTTTATTGATATTCATAAATCCTCACATAATGGTCACACAATATATAAAACTTTCTTGTTATGGAATTTACTGTTGGGATCTTGTTGCCTATTTTAACTTTATGAGAATCTCATTAGATGAGGCCCTATGAGAGATAGTTTAATCTCTAGGGCTAAGAAAAAGTTGTACTTGTCCTGTGTATACGACTAGAATATTTTAATTTTATGAACAATGAATTTTAGATTTATCATATTTCCTTCTAGGTAATCAAGGAATTTGTGGCTTCAGTGTTTGTATAAGAATCTCAAATTCCCACTATTCAGCTTCACTCTCGCCTCCTTCTTACTATTCTACTTTCATACTTTGATTTTTTAATTTATATATATATATATATATATATATATATATATTTTTTTTTTTTTTTTTTTTTGAGACGGAGCCTCAAGCTGTCCCCCTGGGTCGAGTGCTGTGGCATCAAAGCTCACAGTAACCTCCAACTCCTGGGCCCAAGCGAGTCTCCTGCCTCTGCCTCCCAAGTAGCTGGGACCACAGGCACCTGCCACAATGCCCGGCTATTTTTTGGTTGCAGCCGTCATTGTTGTTTTCTGGGCCTGGGCTGGATTTGAACCCGCCACCTTAGGTGTATGTGGCTGGCTCCTTAGCCACTTGAGCCACAGGCGCTGAGCCTATTTTATATTCTATTACCTACTTTTTATTTTTTAGAGACAAAGTCTGACTTTGTCACACTCAGTAGAGTGCCATGGCGTCACAGCTCACAACAACCTCAAACTCCTGGGCTTAACCGATTCACTTGCCTCAGCCTCCCAAGTAGCTGGGACTACAGGTACCTGCCACAATGCCTCACTATTTTTTTGTTGCAGTTGTCATTGTTTAACATGCCCAGGCCGGGTTCAAACCTGCCAGCCTAGGTGTATGTGGCTGGTGCCCTAACCGGCTACAGGGCCGAGACCATTTATTTTCTTAAGTGTCAGGTTTGGTGGGGTTTTAAAATTTTTTTTAAAAGACAGAGTCTCACTCTTCTCCTAGGATATAGTGCTGTGGCATCAGCTTAGGTCACAGCAACCTCAGACTCTGGGTTCCAGTAATCCCCCTGCCTCAGCCTCCCAAGTAGCTGGGAGTACAGGTGCCTGCCACCACCCCTGGATAAATTTTTGTAATTTTAGTAGAGATAGCATCTCGGTCTTGCTCAAGTAGGTCTTGAACTCCTGAGCTGAAAGGATCCTTTTGCCTTGGCATCTCAGAGTGCTAGGATTACAGGTGTGAGCCACTGGGCCAGGCCTAAAAGTGTCAGGTTGGTTTTTTTTTTTTTTTTTTGCAGTGTTTGGCCAGGGCCGGGTTTGAACCCACCACCTCCAGCACATGGGGCTGGCGCCCTACTCCTTTGAGCCACAGGCACCTCCCTAAGTGTCAGTTATTTTTAAAGACAGTGTGTGTGTGTGTATATATATATATATACACATATTATCTATATACAACACACAGTTACATATTATGTATAGTCATATATAATTAAATTCCATTTCATCATTACAAATCTGTGAGGTAATTACGTCCATTATTTAGTATGAACTAACTAGTTTTTAGTGGGCAATGCATTCTTATCTCAGTAACCAACTCATTCTTATTTCAGTAACAGTAAACACTTAATAGAAATAGCCTCAACTCAGTTCCAGGGCCCCACAGCTGGAGAGGTGGGTGGTGGAGATGGAATGGAGGGCAAATCATTCAACACCCATGGTCTGTCTTCACCTTTCCTCAAGGATCTTTACAGGCAACTTGCTTCATTTTTGCACGACTATTTTACATTTTCCCTAGTCTACTGCATGCGTTAGACTGCTGTCCCATTTTCCCTCCAGGTAGGTAAAGTCAAAACAGCTTGTCGCCCACTGCCTCTCATCTCCCACTTCACTCATCTCTCCCTCTCTGGTGCATCGGGTCTGAGTCTCTTCTCTTGCCTTGATCAGTTTTCCACCTGTGTTTGGGAATCCTTTCCTCTTGCCTTTCAGGAAACTTACAGAATGGATTTTCCTTCGTCCTCACTGTACCTTGAACCTCTTTGCTCTTAATAGCGTTTTCTCATCAACATTTCAATTTGATCCTTGGGGAAACTCAACTTTAAAAACTTCCTTTTCTCAACTACATGGTGCATTTTCACCATAACATTTTCAGTGTCATTGACAGTGTTGCCATGAGAAAAAATCGCTAATCCAGCTCAAGGCGTAGCCTGGTCATTGCTACTGTTCCTCTACAGTTGAGCCCAATTGCATTGTTCTAAAATATTTTCAAGATTGACTAACACCCTCTGCCAGCAGGTGGCTCTGTGTCAAAAAGGGAAACTTAAAAACACAAATTGTGACAGTGAGGTCTAACACTGTGTATCCAGGTTCTGGTACTATTTCCTTTTTTGGTTTTAATCTTAATAGTTACCACAGGAAAACCGCTTCCTACTCAGAGAAGAGACTATCCCTGAAGGAACAAGTAAGTAAAATACTCAGATAAAACAATTCCTTCAAGGAGATTTCAAATCCCTTCAGATCTATAATGAGAAGTATGTTTTTAGCTTGGCACCTATAGCTCAGTGGGTAGGGCGCCGGCCACATACACCAGGGATGTGGGGTTCAAACCCAGCCCGGGCCTCTTAAACAACAATGACAACTACAACAACAAAAAATAGCCAGGCATTGTGGCGGGCCCCTATAGTCCCAGCTGCATGGGAGGCTGAGGCAAGAGAATCGCTTAAGCCCAGGAGTTTGAGGTTGCTGTGAGCTGTGACGTCACTGCACTCTACTGAGAGCAACATAGTGAGACTCTGTCTCAAAACAAATAATAATAAAAATAAAATAAAATAAAAAGAGCCACAGGCTAACCTCATTTTATTTTGCTTCTCTTTCTTGCTCTTCGTGGATATTTGCATTTGTTTAACAAATTAAAAGTTCGTGGCAAGCCCACCTGAAGTCAGACTTACGGGCGGTATTTTATCAACAGCACGTGCTCACTCCACATCTCCGCGTCACATTTGGTCATTCTTACCACATTTCAAACTTTTTCATTATTATTCCGTCTGTTATGGTGATCTGTGATCAGCCATCTTTGGGGTTACTATTATACTTGTTTTGGATCATTGTACCCTGTACCCACATAAGAGCTTAATGAATAAATGTGTGTGTTCGGACCGCTCCACTGACTGGCTTTTCCTCACCTCTCTTCCTGTCTCTGGGCTGCCCCATTCCTTGAGACACAACAACATTGAAGTTAGACCAATTAGTAACCCTACAAGGGCTTCTAACTGTTCAAGTGAAAAGGAGAGTCATACATCTCTCATTTTCAATCAAAAGCTAGAAATGATTAAGATTAGTGAGGAAGGAAGGTTAAAATATGGGAGAGGACAAAAGCCGGGTCTCTTGTACCAAACAACTGGCTAAATTGTGACTGCAAAGGAAAAGTTCCTGAAGGAAATTAAAAATGCTACTGGCTTGGCGCCTGTGGCTCAAGCTAAGGCACCACCCACATACACCTAAGGTGCAGGTTCAAATCCAGCCCAGGCCCGCCAAACAACAATGACGGCTGCAACTAAAAAAAAAAATAGCCAGGCGTTGTGACGGGCACCTGTAGTCCCAGCTACTTGGGAGGTGGAGGCAGGAGATTCGCTTGAGCCCAGGAGTTGGAGGTTGCTGTGAGTTGTGATGCCACGGCACTCTACCCAGGGTTCAGCTTGTGGCTCTGCCTCAAAAAAAAAAAAAAATGCTACTCCAGTGAATACGTGGATGATAAGAAAGGGAAACATCCTGACTGTCGATGTAGAGAAGGTTTGAACGGTCTGGATAGAAGAGTCTTGCTCTTCTGGCTGGAATGCAGGGGCATCTTCATAGATCACATCATAGGTAGAGTTTGATCAACCTCAAATTCCTAGGCTCAAGAGATCCTCTTGCCTCAGCCTCCCAAGTAGCTGGGAGTACACAACTACCTATTATTTTTATTACTCATTGGAATTTACAACACCTAGCTATTTCTTTCTATTTTAGTTTTTGTAGAGATGGGGGTCTTCTTCTTATTCAGTTTGGTCTCAAGCTCCTGACCTCAATAAACCTTCCCACCTCAGGGCACTGCCTGTGTCTCAAAGGAGTAGGGCTCTGGCACCATATACCAGAGGTGGCGGGTTCAAACCCAGCCCTGGCCAAAAACTGCAATAAATAAATAAATAAAAATCTTCCCACCTCAGCCTTTCAGAGTGCTAGGATTTCAGGTATGAGCCATTGCACCTGGCCTCAACTTTCAAATCTTATTCTTATTCTTCTTATTATTATTTATAGAGACAGGGTCTCACTTTGTTGCCTGGGCTGGCATCCAGTCATGCAATCATAGCTCACTGTAACCTCAAACTCCTGGGTTCCAGTGATCCTTCCATCTCAACCTCCCAAGTAGCTAGGGCTACAGGCCTGTACTAGCACACCTAGCTAAATTTTTATTTTTTTATTCTTTTGCAGAGATGGAAGTCTTGTATGTACCCCAGTCTTCAACTCCTGGCTTCAAGTATCCTTCCTGTCTCAGCCTTCCAAAGTGTTGGGATTATAGGCATGAGCCACTAGGCCTGGCTTAAACACAGTTTATCACTCAACAATAGCAGAAGCCAGAGAGAGAATCAGCATTTTTATACCAATTCCTTGAGACTGAATTCTCATGGGGCAACTCAGAGAGAGACAGATGGCACTCGTATATGCAGTGAGTTGTGTTGCAGGAAAGAAACTCTGCACTTAGTGAATCTTAATCTTCATAGTGAACGGAAAGCACAAAGCACGCCCGTCCCGTGCCGCAGAAGAGACATTGTTTCTATCTTTACTGTATAAACATTCTCAGAAAGAACAGAGATTGGAGACATTGTGCTAACTTCTGAGCCCTGCCATGGGCATATGACAATGGACTTTAGGTATTTTTGAGAAAGTATCACAGATATATGTATATACTTGGGTGTCAGTGGTCTGTTCATATCCATCAAGAACTTCTTTCCCTACCCACTGTGGTTCAGTGGGTAGGGCGTTGGTCCCATATACTGAGGGTGGTGAGTTCAAACCCGGCCCCGGCCAAACTGCAACAAAAGAATAGTTGGGTGTTGTGGCGGGTGCCTGTAGTCCCAGCTACTCGGGAGGCTGAGGCAAGAGAATCACCTAAGCCCAGGAATTGGAGGTTGCTGTGAGCTACGTGACATCATGGTACTCTACCAAGGGTGATAAAGTGAGACTCTGTCTCCACAAAAAAATAAAAGAAGTTCTTCCCCCCCTTAGATATCAAAACACTTCAAGTTAATAATAATATCATTTATAGCCCCCCAAAAATGCAAACTAGATTTATATGTTGCATTTGGTTGCTATGTTTCTTTATCTCTTTGTTTATTTTTTTGAATTTTTTTTTTTTTTTTGAGACAGAGTCTCACTACATTGCCCTGGGTAGCGTGCTGTGGTGTCACAGCTCACAGCAACCCCTAGCTCTTGGGCTTATGTGATTCTCTTGCCTTAGCCTCCCGGATAGCTGGGACTACAGGTGCCCACAATGCCTGGCTAATTTTTGGTTGCAGTTGTCATTATTGTTTAACTGGCCTGGGGTGGGCTTGAACCTGCTACTCTCAGTGCATGTGGCTGGTGCCATAACCACTGTGTTACAGGTGCCGAGCCAATTTTTTTTTTTAACTTTGCTTTCAGTTGGCTTTCAATTGTCTTAGTTTGAAGTTTTTAAAAAAATTTTCTGTTTTTTCCTTTTATTTATTTATTTATTTATTTATTTTTATTGAGACAGAGTCTCACTTTGTGGCCCTCGGTAGAGTGCTGTGGCATCATAGCTCTCAGCAACCTCCAACTCTTGGGCTTATATAATTCTCTTGCCTCAGCCTCCCAAGTAGCTTGGACTATAGGGAGTAGTCACAATGCCCGGCTATTTTTTGGTTGCAGTTTGGCCGGGCTAGGTTTGAACCCACCACCTTTGGTATATGAGGCCAGTGCCCTACTCACTGAGCCACAGGCACCGCCCATGTCTCTCATTTTTAAAAAGTAATTCCTCAGTATTAATTTCAGGTATCTTTGGCAGGATTATCACAGAGTAATACCATGATCTTCTGATTAGAAGGGAAAGGAAGGGCAAGGGAAGAGAAAGAGCAAACATTAGTTTTGCAAACTCTGATGAGTAGCAAATGTATTCCTGAGACAAAGAGTTCTAGGAAAACTACTCATAGAGCAAAGGAAATCTAGTTCTGATTTCTCTGATTACTGTGTGACCCTGGGTGAATCATTACATTGATCTGGGACATGTTTTATCAAATAGCACCTAGTTCTCAAAGTCATCACTAAGTAATAGGCACGGAAGGTTCTGACAGCCAATATTAAACATGGTATTTTTACATAAGCAAAAAAGGTCCCCCATTAATATCATAATTATATAAACCCTCATTTGTAAAAACAGTAACAACTATAGCCAATATATATTCCCACCTTAGAAAATTTATCATTGGACATTAAATGTCTATGAATTTTCCTTGCATTTTATGCATGAACAATGAATCTCATACTTACCTTGCCTGATTTGCTCAGTTGAGAAGGGCAGATGCAGAGAGCTCAATTCTTATACTCAGGGGCATAAGATAGATTTTATATGCTCTCCTTTCAAGAGAAAATAAAGGCTTAAATCCAGGCCAAGTGAAGATAAGAGACCACGGTTTTTATTGCTGGGAATTCATCTCAAGCCCTGGTTTTACTGACAGTCTGAAATATTTTCATCCTGTGATCCAGGTCTCCTTGAAATAGGAGTGCTCTAGCTACATAAGAAAGAGTATGGAGGCCTACACTGTCATAACGTAAACTCCTGAGTGATAAATAAGACAATATTTAATTATGTCTAAAAATCCTGCAATGCCAAATTTTAGAGACCAGTTACAAATAAGCCACATTTATTTTTAAATGAAATAGAGGGTCAGAGGGTGAGGTTTTAATCTTCAGTAGGAAATATACTATGTGAGTAAAACTCCCAGTCACTAAGATTTCATTTCTAAAAACAAACAAACAAAAAAACAACCAATCCCCACCATAGTGGAATCTGCTTGAGTGGACACACCGCATCTCCTTGTGCAGACTAGGCAGGCCTTGGAGTTACGGCCGGTTCCCCCTCTCCGATACTCTACAGCTCGACAGCAGATGGTAAAGCACTTTATGTTCAGAAGAGATAACCGGGGAAAGAGATTCTATAACGTCTCTCAGGAATTTGTTCAGTATTTTACAACCCTTGCTGTCAGGAAACTACGCTTCATATTTATCCTAGCCCCCACAAGCCAACATTTAGGCCGTTTCCTTTGGTTCAGTCCTCAGTGGAGATGGAGAACAGCTGGTCACCATCTGCATAATATTCCTTTACCAATTAAAAGGTTGAGGTCATCCCACAGTCTTCCCTTCTACTGGCTAATGGTCCCGTTCCTGTAGCCTGTCTCCATATTGCCTATTACCAAACCCTTAATCATTTTAATTCGTGCCTGTGAATTCTAAATTTTTAATGTCTCTTGTAAATTTTGTCCAAAAATTGAATATTCATCAGAGCTGAGAGTAATGTCTTTTCTCTGCTATAACTATGTCCCTAAGATCCTGGTACTTATCCATCTTTAAACAACATTATGTCTTTCTAATGTATCATTATCTGTGTTCTCTGAGCTTACAAGCTTCCTTTTAGCGACACATAATTTCATTATAAGTATTTTTTTCTTCTTCTGTATTTGCATCACTTTATGAACATGAATCTTATTGAATTAAACTGAATTCTATTTTCTCTTACTAGGCCAAAATCCCATTGGACAGTGGCAAATATCCTATTTTTTATTTGCAATTACTAACAAATTTAATTGATGTGCTCTATACTCCATTAATGTGATCATCAAATAAAGTGTGGGGAAAAACTAGATTCAAGATAAACCCTACAAAATACTTGGCTCCTAGGTCAGCGTTACCTTTGATGACTGTTTTCTTCTAGGAAAATATTTCCACTGAACAATAACATTAGCTAGGCGATCTTTAGAGGCAAGGCACAGACAAATGGGGTGAATGGGGTGTTGACATTGCTGCTGCACTGAATTTATTCCTGAAGCATCGCTGTCTTTGCCACCATAGACAGATCAGAAATAGCTCACTGTGACCTTGTGCTGTTTGGCCTTAGTGAATACTGGCTTATTCTGAAGCACGGTTTTATAGAAGGATCTCGCTCCATTTTGGTATGCCACCAAATCACAGCTATGAACTGTCTCCATCAAAATTCCTCCTATACCACAAAAAGTGATAAGCACAGAAAACCCACATTAGTCCTTCTAGAACGCGACTGAAAGACGAGGCCGATGCTGTGGCTAGACTGTCTTTGTCTGGGTCATGATTTCCAGTCCTATTGTGATCCTATTCAAGTCAAGATAAATTATACCCGTTCTAACCAATTCTGTCATCCTGTGCTGCAGACAAGTTAGATTGGTCTCACAGGATGTCTTTTTCACAAAGCCATCTGCTTATTATTCTGTTGTTCCTAAGGTGTTTGCCAGCTGATTTTTTAATGATTACATTTCGCTCTTGGGAGAGGAGAGAAGTTGAACTTTTAAGTTACAGTTTCTGAGGGACAGAAACAAGAGGGGAAGGAACAGATGTTAAACTCTTAACTTTACAATGTCTAAAGCTCCTCTCCCTTTAAACAGAAAAAAAGACAGGCCTTGCATTGGCTCTTACCTAACAGAAGTTATAGTTAATAAAGAAACACTAAATAAGGATTGGCATTAAAAAAGCCAAGGCAATAAATCAATTATTGATTTTTGTCTTTTATTTAAAATAATATAACTATGTATTGTAACACTTTCCAGGGTAGTTTTGGGTTTTCTCCCAAAAGCAGATGTACAAAAAATGTTCTATTTTTAGTTAGTTATAAAGTAGGTAATAGCTCCCCATTGTTCTGTATTCAAAAATATTCCAAACCTTTTAGTATTCATTTAGAAATATATTTTAAATGATAACTTAAAGCTTCTAGTTCGAATCCTGTTAAATTTTCAAAACTTGAAACTATAATTTGATGTTAAAGAGTTTTCCTTTAGACGTGTCTCATTCGAACTGCTAGTTCCCATATGAAACTGGAAATCATTCATATAAGTGATTTTCAAAATTGTTGACTTGAGTAGATGATCTAATACCAGGTGAGAGGTGGGGGTATGAGGGAGCCCGGAGAGGGGTGGTGGGAAGGGAATGGGGGGTCACAGTGTATGGCACACTTCTTGGAGGCAGGACACAATTATAAGAGGGACTTTACCTAACAAATGCAATCAGTGTAACCAAACTCTTTTTACCCTCAATGAATCCCAAACGATAAATAAATAGGCTCGGGGCCAGCCACATACACCAGGGCTGGGGGGTTTGAACCAAACCTGGCCAGGGCCAGCTAAACAATGGCCAGGTGTTTTGGCGGGCACCTGCAGTCCCAGCTACTTGGGAGGCTGAGGCGAGAGCATTGCTTAAGCCCAGGAGTTTGAGGTTGCTGTGAGCTGTGATGCCATAACACTCTACGAAGGGCAACATAGTGAGACTCTGTCTCAAAATAAATAAATAAATAAAACAAAAATAAAAATTAAAATGATGACAAAAAAATTGTTTGCTTGCCTATCCCCCTAAATGAAGGATTTTTCATTCATTTATTTGACCAATATTTTTATGCACCTTGTATAAATAGGTGCCAGTCTCTGTTCTCGGGATACATCAGTTAACAAAGTAAACCAAGATCCTGCCTTCGAGGAGCTTACATTCCAGTGAGAAGAAACCAAATCATAAGTGTAATAACGAAATTACACAGCGTGTTAGAAGATGACGTAAGCCATGACAGAAAGAAAAAGTAGACTAAGAAGAAGGAAGTTAGGAACTCAGAGGTGGGGGAGAGGTTTGGGTGTTTTATACTATTAATAGGGTTTGATTAATGCCTTAAACAAGGGGAGAGGGACCAGGTGCGAAAAAATATTTCAGATAAAGGAAACGGCTAATGAAAGGTTCTAATGTGGGGCTTGTCTGGCATGTTCAAGGGTGCTAATGTGTATGCAGCAGGGTAAGGGTGGTCAGATCACGAGGGTCCTGAAGGCCACTATGAGGACTTTGGTACCAACTCTAAGTGAAATGGAGGAGGGGGCCCTGGAGAGTTTAAAACAGAGAAATAACGTGACCTGAACCACATTTCAAAAGAATCATCCTCGTTGCTTTGTTGAGAACACCTTGTTTGGAGGCTGAAGTAGAAGGAGGGAGAACTCGAATGAGGCTATGAGTAATTCACATAAAAACGATGGTCTCTCCAAACAGGTTGATGAGAAGTGGCCTGATTACCAATTTTTTCTGAAGGTGGGTCACAAAATGTTTAGGCACATGTTATGTGTAACAAGAGGAAAAAGATAAAGGATGACCCAGGGCCTTTGATGTAAATATAGATGTGTTTGTGTATGTATAAAATAAAACCTGCAATAAGCCTGAAGTTCAGGACAATGGACTGGGATGGAAATATATACATTTGGGACTCAGTGGTATATGGACAGTGTTGCTTAAGGCCATCAGGTTTGATGAGATCACAAAGGAATTTACTGTGGAAGGAGATCCAGGACTGAGCCACATGACAGGTTACTATTTAGAGGTTGGGGGAAGAAAAAATGAAGGACTCTGAAAAAGAGAGACCAGTCAGGGAGGAAGAAGACCAAGAGTTCAGGCAAGGGGAAAAATCTACATCAAAGCAAAGATTCCTCTACAGTGTTCAACCTCCTGATAGGCCAAGTAGGGTAAAGATAAAAGTGGTCATTGCATTTAGTAACTGTGAAAGTCCTTAATGAACTTCATTATAAGATTCTGGTGACATGACAGGTTAAAGCCTAATTTTGTAGCACGTCATGGACTAAAGAGAATGGGAGAAGAAGAATCGGGAAAAACAAGCACAAACAATTTTTTTTGGTTTTTGCAGTTTTTGGCCAGGGCCAGGTTTGAACCTGCCACCTCCGGCATATAGGGCTGGTGCACTATTCCTTTGAGCCACAGGCACCACCCAACACAAATAATTCTTTTGAGGAGTTTTGTTAGAAACAAGTGTAAGAACGGATGGTAGTTTTCAGAGGAAGTGAGGTTACTTAATAGAGGATGTTTTAAGATAGGAAACACCATAGCGTGTTTGGATACTGATAGGAAATATCAGTCGAGGGCGAAAAATTGCTGATGTAGAAAGGAGTAGAATTGCTGTCTTCAGTTCCTGAGCAGAGAAAGGAGGGGATATATGCCCAAGGGAGGAACTGGCTTTTGATCACAATGTAACAGTTCTTTACTGACAGGCCGGAACACAGAATATGTGGATACATTTATTAGTGGGAGAAATCCTGTGTTGGTGCCAGACTGTGGATGTGTGCCATTACTGCGAATCCCAAAGTTTAGCCTAAATCCTGAAACTTAAAGGCTGAGTTAGGAAGAAGCATGAGATAACCGGAGGAGAAAAGTTTTAAAAAGATAACTGACTTTGCCGACGGAATGATCTAAGAAGCTAAGATGCTCCCCCCTCCCCCGACCCCTTCTGAGGCTCTTTGCTTCACTTCCTTTGGGTTCTCTATCAGATGAAATAGACTTTTCTCGCCTACAGTTAGGGGAGAGAAAAGAAATGACTATTTAATAAAAACAAGTCTTCACTCTCGCTAATCCTGGCATAGTATGTCTAAATTCAGAACATTCCAACATTGGCCAGCACACCCCATTTATACCACTGTGCACAGGAACACGTATAAGGCAGGGAAAGATATAAAATTCTGCGTGGATTTATGATGCCTTGCTTAAATGAGGCTTCCCCGACAGCGATATTTTTAGCTTCTCCTACATTTGGCATTCCCAGAGCTTTTCACACCCTGGCGTAATAGACATAGTATGAAACTCGGGATGGCTGAGCCATTCACATCACTTTTATACAGTGGCAGGGAAAGTGGGAGAGGAAAATTGGCATGACTCTTTAGACACGCAGTCTTAGGCAGATCAGTTTCAAGGAAGAGTACATCTAAAAGCTGGGAATAAGGAAATTGATTCCCGTCAAACTTTCCATAGTCACATCCCCCGTGAGAAGTCTTTGTGTGCCTTCGTCGGAGGACTGCTGATACAGATAGTTAAAAATTTAAAACAATTTGGCTCATTAACATCCTGTCTGGAAAAAAAAAACAAACCCCAATCCTATCACAGCTCAAAATATTCAAGATGACTGTTTAGTTCAATTAGTATAGCGAGCAAATGGAAGAAAAAGCAGTTTGGGGCTCTGCAGAAAAGAAAGGGCATTCTTTTTATAAATGAAAAACTGAATTGGCCTTTGGAAAACTTCCATTTGGTGCTCATTCCTATGCTTTTGTGACGCGGCATGGCACCTGACTGGCTGGGACAGTAAATCTAGGGATGGCAACAAACTCACCCCTAGACGGGATGGCCCAAGTCCCAACTGTAGCAGGTAATGAGCTATTTAGTCTTGGAGGGAATCCTGGTATCTAAGGGTTTCGACAGTCTTCAAACTCAATTCAAGCAAACACCAACAAGGGCACGAGTACAAACCGAAGCACCTGGATATTCTGGTGGGTTGGTGGAGCCTATGACAGGGCTTGAAGCAAGGCGATTTATAATTTGAGTCATGAGGATATATAATACTTGTCCTCAGGGAAGTCTTTCTATGGGTCGTAGGACCTCTAGTCAACAAAACCAATAACATACAACTAAATTCAGAACTTCCCTCTGTAGCTACACTGAGACACACTGGTGGACAGAAGGAAAGGCTGACAGTTCTCATTTATAAATGGAGAAGTCCAGTGGAAACTAATACTTCAACTAAAATAGAGGTTTCCTCACCTCCCAGGACACCTCTGTTCTCAACCAGACCAAATCCTCCCTGGTTGTGCTTTGGCAATGGGTTTAATACACATTTGTCTTAGTCTGTTTCCGCTGCTGTAACAAAATACCTTAGATGAGTCATTTATGAATAATAGAAATTTATTTCTCAGTTCTGGAAGCTGCTGAGTTTAAGATTAAGGTGCCAGCAGACTTGGGCTGCTGTCTGCTTCTACCGTGGTGCCCTCTTGCTGTGTCCTCAGAAGCAAAAGAGATAGTAGGGCCCTCTGAGGCGCCTTTCATAAGGGCATCAATCCACTCACGAGGGAGGGCAGAGCCAGCATGACTTGGTCCCTTCCCCAGAGGCTCCACCTCTTAATATCACCACAAGGGGACTGAAATCTCAACAAGAATTTTGAGGGAACCCCACATGGAAACTACAGCAACTTTTCAGGGAACGTCACTAACGAGGACCAGGCAGTGGCAAAGGGGCCAGGCCTTCAGCAGCACTTTCACAAGCATCTCTGGAAATCTGAGAATTATTAATACATACATTTGCAAGTCATTTTATTTATTTGGAATAAAGGTAGGGTTTAATGTGCATATAGACTCCTTACTTAGCTTAAAACCTCTTATAGACAGACCCCTTATAGACAGATTGAGAGTCACGGTTCTAATCCAATCACTTTCCACCTTCTTATCTTGTGTCAGGAACGTCCTTCTCCTTACTGGTCACTCTCAGACTATGACATCTATATTCTTGTTTCTAAAGTGGGGGGTTTGTCCGAAGATTCCAAGGACACCATGTCTACGTATCTGGAAACGTGGTCGTGAGCACCTGGGCTCCTTTAAATTGGTCATCTCTGGTGCTGTGTGGAACCTTCTCTAGTGAGGAATTGTTGTTTCAGAAAGAGACAGTATGAAAATTTATGGAAATATAATTTTTGTCAAGAGTTCCAGAGAAAATTATAAAGATTACTCTGAAACTGGAAACACTTTATAAAGTCACAATATAGGGTGGCTTCTGTGGCTCAGGGACTAGGGTGCTGGACCCTTATGCTGAGGGTGGCAGGTTCAAACCTGGCCCCGGCCAAACTGCAACAAAAGATAGCCAGGTGTTATGGTGGGTGCCTGTAGTCCCAGCTGCTCTGGAAGCTGAGGCAAGAGAATCATCTAAGCCCAGGATTTGCAGGTTGCTGTGAGCTGTGATGCCACCACACTCTACTGAGGGTGAAAAAGTGAGACTCTGTCTCTAAAAAAAAAAAATTCACAATATAAACTGGCTTGAGTGACGTGATATACAGATAGAGGTATATCTTCGGTTTAAGCTTAGTCTAACAAAAAATGTCTTCCTTCATACGAAAGAGCAAAGGTTATAAATAAAATATGAAGAAGAAAAACGATTACCAGCATTTTCTCGTCTTAAATCAAATCAGCACCAGAGAGCAATAAAAGTTTCTTTTGTGCTTTCCCAAGCATTCGTAAGGTTTATGATTGGAAAAATTCATTTCCAAATACTTTTATGTATTTGCTTTGCCATATGTTTGAAACTAGGCTTCTAACTATCTCCCTGGATACACCAGTGTGCTTACAACAGTGATTATTTCCAAAGGAATCTTGGAGAAATACAAGAAAAATAACAATAAATGAAACAATGCATGTGTGGTTTTCAGACGTGGACAGATTTAATGTAAATGGAAGTGTTTGGTTTATCTCCCCTTTCTTAAAACCTTCAGAATAATTTTAATTGTAAAAATTAAATGAGAACACGTAATAGAGTGTATTAGCATTAATTTGGCCTTGAGACACGTATGGACAGCCCACCATGGTCTTTAACTTAATTCACAAATCGCCCTTAGGCAAGAAAAGCTTCCAGCGTGCTGAGCACAGAGGTTCTTATTTCTTTCCAGCTGCTGATCTTGAGACCTCTCTTCCTCTTCTCCCTCCATCCCCACCCTTTTGGTAGCCTGGATTTTTCACACCCATTTTCCCAGTTCTACTTCTGTGCAGTCAGTGGGAACAGATGGCTGAGGGAGAGACAAGAAGGGACGCTGACCCTCTGACAGCCCATCTTGTCTTTCTCCATGTGCTACTGCCCAGCTGGTCTCACCTGCAGCACTTCAGAACCCGGTAGTAGCTCCGGCCTCATCCCGAGCTTCCCACTCAGGGCCCCTCTCACCCCAGGGGTGAAATGCTTAGATCTTACTGCAGTCCCTTGAAGGGCACCTAAACAGCCAACACTGTCACTAAAGTGGTCTTTATTTTCTTATAAGGTACAAGTTAAAGAAGATAAAAAAATAGAAAAGGAAGTCTTACCAAAAGGGAGAGAGTATAACTGTTGAAATTACAGAGTTGTCGGTAGGTTGGAATGATCACTTCAGATAAAATAAGGAATGGTTAAGTTGGCTCATGGATTTATTGTTCCTCTCTCTCTCTTTTCTTTCTCCCTCCCTGCTTCCCTTCCTGCCCCTTTTCTTCTCTTCCTCTCTCCTTCTCTTCCTCTCTCTCTCTCTGTCTTTACAAATATTAATAGAGATCTACTAAATACCAGGCGCCATGCTGTGTTCTAAGTTTTCAAAGTTAAAAAGGAAAAAAACATCATGCTGCATTGGTCAGGACAATTTTATTTATTTTTATTTTTAAATTATTATTATTATTTTTTGGCGCAGAGTCTCACTATGTTGCCCTTAGTAGAGTGCATGGCATCACAGCTCACAGCAACCTCCAACTCTTGGACTTAAGCAATTCTCTTGCCTCAGCCTCCTAAGTAGCTGGGACTACACCCATGGTGTCTGGCTATTTTTTGTTGTTGTTTTGTTGTCATTGTTTAGCAGGCCCTGGCCAGATTTGAACCCGCTAGCCCCAGTGTATGTGGCTAACACCCTAGCTGCTGAGCTACAGGCATCCTGGAGCCAAGGACAATTTTAAATCACTTGACAATGGTTGATTTCTTGCTTTTATCAAAGTCTGATTAGGTGTTTTGGATGTGCTAATTCAGAGCTCCCCTCCCTCTGAAGGCCACCCCTGGATCCTCTGCATTTAGCAGGCTCATAAGCCACAAAGGAACCAAGGAAAGGATAGCACAGGGTGTTCTGTCGCCAGCCCTGGAAGGGGTGTGCATGACTTCCACAACTCCACCGCAAAATTCAGTTGTGTAGCCCTATGGTGACTGCAGAGGGAGACTGGAAATGTAATCTTCCCACGTGAACAAGAAGAGGAAATGGAATGAGTGACATCTAGCCCGTCTCTGCCACATACAGGAGTTTCCAGTGATATAATCACAAGGTGATGCAAAGACTAGTTCCTTTCTGTAACTATTTGTTAGATAAAGAAGTGAACTCAGAGGGTGAGAAGGACGAGAGGATAGGGTGTGATGGAGTGAGATGGAGAAAAATAGCGAGAAGAGTATAAGAACTTTCATAGTTTTCCGTGTTTTTCAAGGGAGGATTTTCTTAGAAATTCGGGTCAGACAATTCTTTGTCTTGACTCCCCTTTTCCTTATAGACATGATTAGTTCCAGCGTGCCAGAGGGATTACACTCACATTCAACCTGCTGTGTGCCAAGCGCTTTTATGAATGCCCTCTCTACATTTAGTCATGTAATCTTCATAATGCTTTTATGAGATAAATGCGAGTATTATCACTCCCATAATGATAAGAAAACAGAGGCCAAAGTGTAACTGCCCAGTCACACTCCGGTCACTGTGACAATGAAGATACTTCTCCACATTTCCAAATGCAGCTTGAGGACCGGGTACTCACCTAAGTGACGGCTCCGGACATCATTCCACTAGCATCTGACTTCTATCACTGCAGTGGACAACTCAGACCATCTGTACTTTACGGTGACCTGTGTCTTATATCTGGCTACTTTTAAGAACTTCCCTTTGATACTTGGAAATTTCTCTATAATATGATAAGGAGTTATTTTTATTTTTTCCTTATTCAATTTTTTGGTCTTCTGAATCTAAGGATTGATATCTTTTATTATTTCTGGAATATTTTCAGCCATTATCTCCTTCAATTCCCTTCTCATTTTGTTTCCTGGGTGGAACTTCAGTTAGACGTATATCTGGTCTCCCTCTAACCTCTATGTTCTGGATGTTTCCCTTTCATATTTCCCACATCCTGTGTCTCTCACTTACATTTGTTCTAATTTCTTTAGCTCTACTTTCTGCTAATCTACAAATTCTCTTCTCATCAAAGCCTAATCTGCTATCAAACCAAAACATTGATTTGCTAATGCCAAACTTTATTAACTTTTTGAAATTCATTTTGATGTGCTTTATACATTTACTTTTTTGATAATTTGCTCTTCCGTCAACTTTTAGTGAATTATTTAATATCTTTAAAATTTATTTTATATTTTCCTGTGTTATCAATTCTAACACCTGCAGTTTTAAAGATGTGAATATAGTAGTGTGTGGTTTCTGCTTGCCTTCACTCATGGTGGCTTGTTTTGTGTGTATTTAGTAATTTTTTTTTTTTTTTGAGAGAGAGAGCCTCAAGCTGTCCCCCTGGGTAGAGTGCTATGGCATCACAGCTCACAGCAACCTCCAACTCCTGGGCTCTAGAAAGTCTCCTGCCTCTGCCTCCCAAGTAGCTGGGACTACAGGCGCCCACCACAACGCCTGGCTATTTTTTGGTTGCAGTTGTCATTGTTGTTTAGTGAGCTGGGCTGGATTCGAACCTACCAGCTCAGGTGTATGTGGCTGGCGTCTGAGCTGCTTGAGCCACAGGTGCCGAGCCTGTATTTAGTAATTTTTATTGTGAGCTAATTATCCTTGGAACTTTGTGAGAATTTTTTGGCAACTGAGTTTAACCTACCTTCTTCCAGAGAACAATACAACCTGGGATTACTCTGATTTTTTTTTTTTTTCCCTGAGACAGAGTCTCACTTTGTTGCCCAGGCTAGAGTGCTGTGGTGTCATTGTAGCTCACAATAACCTCAAACTCTTAGGCTCAAGCAATCCTCCTGCCTCAGCCTCCTAAAAAGCTAGGACTGCAGGTGCCCACCACAATGCCTGGCTAATTTTTCTGTTTTTAGTAATGATAGGGTCTTTCTCTTGCTCAGGTTGGTCTTGAACTTCTGAGCTCAAGTGATCCTTTTGCACTGGCCTCACAAAGTGCTAGAATTACAGGTGTGAGCCACCGCACTCACCCTGGAATTACTTTAAATTAAATTTTTGATCTGTTTTATTTTTATTGGGGAAAGGAGAAATATTGTGAATTTAGGCAACAAAGCCATATGAGTGTTATCTTGTGATTGGTAATTATTTTATTTTTTGAGATAGTCTCATTATGTCACCCTCAATAGAGTGCTGTAGGTGTCACAGCTCACAGCAAACTCAAACTCTTGGACTTAAGCAATTCTCTTGCTTCAGGCTCCCAAGTAGCTGGGACTACAGGCACCCACCAGAATGGCTGGCTAATTTCTTTTTTTTTTTTTTGCAGTTTTTTTGGCTGGGCTGGGTTTGAACCCATGGGCCGGCGCCCTACTCCTTTGAACCAACGCCCAGCTGCCCGGCTATTTTTTGGTTGTATTTGTCACTGTCGTTTAGCAGTCCTGGGCTGGGTTCAAACCCTGTATCCCTGGTATATATGGCCGGTGCCCTAACCACTGAGCTACAGGCACTGAGCTTGTGATTAGTATTATTAAGAGAAAATTTTTTAAATTTCTTTTTTTTCTTTTTCTTTTCTTTTCCTTTTTTTTTTTTTTTGAGACAGAGCCTCAAGCTATCCCCCTGGGTAGAGTGCTGTGGCATCACAGCTCACAGCAACCTCTAACTCCTGGGCTGAAGCGAGTCTCCTGCCTTCGCCTCCCAAGTAGCTGGGACCACAGGTGCCCACCACAACGCCCGGCTATTTTTTGGTTGCAGCCGTCATTGTTGTTTTTGGCGGGTCCGGGCTGGGGATTTGAACCCGCCACCCTATTGTACGTGGCTGGCGCCCTAGCCAGTTGAGCTATAGACGCCGAGCCTTTTTTTTCAATCTTCCCAGAATGTGACAGCTACCTTTCTCTGTGAGGATGGTAATTTTTTTTTTCCTATTTCACCTAATAAAGATACTGTCCTTTAAATGTCATGAATTTACACCAGCGTCTCTGTTCTACACTTTTATCCTGGTCAGGACTCCTGGTTTGTCTCTTTGCCAGATGGATGGCCCATTAAACCCCATCCTCATGTCTATATTCTTGTTTGTGGCCTCTGAAAAGTTCTTCCATTCCTCTGCCAGCATTAATTAGTAATCTTTTCTGAGAAAATATTTTAGACAATATTGCTAGGTATGTCCTACTACGAATAATTTCTCTGAACATCAGACTGCTATATTTCCAGAAACAGAGGTTAGTTAGGCGTCTTATTAGACCTCAGTCTTTGCATACTGTACATTGTATGCCTGCTTATATGAACTGATGGATTGTACAATATATTTAACAATTATAAATGGACAATCCATGAAAAGATTCCTGCAAAGGAAACATGAATAGAAACTATTAAAATGCTAGACAGACAACAGGAAATTATAAAGCCCTTCCTGCCCTTCTTGACCAGCTACGTAGGAGGTAAAAAAAGCCAATGATAATCTAATTGAATATGAGTGGAGAGGTAGTCTAATAAAATTACAAACAATGGTGAAGGCTATTTGAGATATGAACTTAATCCACTATCATTAGCAATAAGCTCTGTGCTACCAGATAATTGTTCTCTAAGTTATTAGATCTACATAATTTTACACGGAGGAAATACATATTTGCATGCTTCATTTTTGCTTTTTTTTTTTTTTAAGTCTTCAAGGCCTCTATTATAATCCACTGAATTACTTTTCTGTAGACAATAAAGAGCTACTGAAGACTTTGAGCCAATTATGTTGCTATTTAGAAAGATTAATTTAATTGTAAAATTCAAGATGAATCCAAAGGAACAAGACTGGAAACAGGAAGATCAGTTTCTAATGAAGTAACTTAAAGTTCAAGGCAGCTTCCTCTTTCTGGGCCCTCAAATATAGCTCGATGGCAACTTCCATCAAGCCCGAAAAATCTAATTATCAGTTAAATTGAAATTTATCATTATGATAAATTGAAATTATCATACCAACGAGATGCCTTACTTCATTATGCTTCATAAACCTTAACCTCAAACAATGTATATTTAAAAAAAATTAACTGCTTTATAATCATGACCCAAAACAATTGATCAACTGTTCAAACGTAACTTCAATGATTAACTAGGTGCAGTGACTGATGCCTGCAACCCCAGCTACTCAGGAAGCCAAGGCAGGAGGAGTGCTTGAAGACAGGAGTACAAGACAGGCCTGGGCAATGTAGGAAGACCCTCATCTTTAAAAAAAAAAAAAAAGAAAAGAAATTAAAAAAAATTTAAAGGTTATTATCAGCATATCTAGAACATAGCACCCTACACTAAATTGGAATTAATTGCATTTGGAGATTATTGCTGCAGCCAGTGTACTGCAGTCCAGACTAAAAGAACAAAAGTTCTAGCAGAAAATACAGCGACTCCCCTTTGGTTTGTCTCTGCTATGGTATGCTTCGTAACATAACAGAAATGTACTGTTTATTCCACGAAATCTACTATTACTATTTATTTCTTCTGAAGAGATAACAGTCAAGAGATTAGGACGAATTTGCCATGATTGTCCTCACAACATTACAGTTAGGGAAGTAAATACAGATTCAACATCAGAATCCTGGATTTTCTTGCACATTAGTGTCTTTTACTCTGAGCAGCCCCCAAGTAAAGGAAGGTTGCCCTGCTATGTTACCAATGGTATTGAGGCTCAGTATGTTACTAAGGATCTCTATCTTTTCTCTGGAATAAAAGTTATAATTGATAGAGAAGTTAGAGTTGGAGAGATAAGAGAAAATAAACATACTAAAAGGAAACGACTCTTGAATTGATTATTTTAAAGAAGATAAAAGATAAAAGGACCAGTAAAAGAGGTCTCTGCTTGACTAAGCTTGTGTAAGTGGTACCAGTGAGGGGGGTCACATTCTTGGTTAGTCATTAAATATTGTGCTAGGCTAAAAATGAACAAAAGCCAAACACAACCAAGCAAATCAAGAAGGAATTTTACTCCTTGGCATGAAAAATGTCAATCATTCTCAATCACCTAAATAATTCCAAATTAAAGATTAAGTATTTGTTTTATGAAAAAGTGAAGCTACAAAGTAAAACACTGGACCACTGAACAAATCAATTATGTATAAAAGGAAATTTCCAGAAGTTTAATAGTGGCTCTTGCTTTGGAAATGAAACAAAGTGATCACTGTTTACTTTTTTGTTTATTTTGTTTTTTTAAACCTGTTGCTCATGTTAGATAGCGTTGAACTCCTGGGCTGGAGGGATCTCCCCGCCTCAGCCTCCTGAGTATCTAGGACTACAGGCACACACGACCACGCGAGGCTAACTTTGTAGTTTTTGTAGAGACAGAGTCACACTATGTTGACCTGGCTGGTCCTGAAACTCTGGCCTCAAGAGATCTTCCTGCCTCAGCCTCCCAAAGTGCAAGGATTACAAGTGCCAGTCACCATGCCTGGCTCATACCTTAATATATTTGTTAAGTATAGTAAGGCAAATACGTCTATTATCTTCTTCCTCCCAATTTCACCTACTGTGAGTTATGCCCATTGCATGTTTTGTGGGTGGGTATTTTTTATTAAAAACTGGAAATGAATGTTTTAATTTAATTTCTTGCTGACAGGCAGAAACCATATCTTATTTATCTTATTTTTATCTCTAGAGCCTAGCACAGTGCCTGACACACATGAGTAAGTACCGGATGATTTTCTTTTAATGGATTGTAACTTTCTTCATTAAGATATTTCTCTCAGCCAAAATAATTATACAATAAATATATACTAACCAATTCTTTATTAAAAAAAGTAAGTATCTTTATAAAGCTCCTTTCTATTTTTTTTAGAGACAGAGTCTTAGTTTGTCACCCTTGGTTGAGTGCTGTGGTGTCACAGCTCATAGCAACCTCCAGCTCTTGGGCTTAGGCAATTCTCTTGTCTCCACCTCCTGAGTAGCTGGGACTACAGGTGCCCGCCACAATGCCTGGCTAGTTTGTTGTTGCAGTTTGTCCAGGGCTGGGTTTGAACCTGCCACCCTCAGGATATGGGGCCAGCACCCTATTCACTGAGCCACAGGCACCACTCTGTAAAGGTCCTTTCTGGAGATACTTTATACAGTCTCCATTCAGACCTTGGGAGGAATAAGGGCCTCACCAAATTCAGTTTCCATGTGTAAAAAGAAAAGGTCTAGTATTCGTAGTTAGCCAAAACAACAATGACCTCAAACAAATTAACTTCATACTAATTTTAAAGATGAGAAAAATAACAAAATTCAACATTAAAATGTAACTGATAAAAAATAGCATTTTATTATCTTTCCTAGCAATAGTTATTTTTCTTATTTTTTTCCTATAAGGAGATACAGGCTTTAGAATAAATCTGCAGGTCTGAATTCTAGGTCAGCCATTTTCCACATGGTAACCTTGGCAAGTTACTTATTCTTGCTGTGCTTTGATTCTCCTATTTGTAAAAAGGAGATGATAATAGTACTGACATCATGGGGTTGTTGGGAAGAGTACATGAGACAATACATTTGAAATACTTTAAAAATTGTCTGCTTCCACCCCAGGCAATTGAAGCAACATCAAAAATACACTATTGGGACCTGATCAAACTAAAGATCCTTTGCACAGCCAAGGACACAGTAAGTAAGGCAAGCAGACAGCCCTCAGAATGGGAGAAGTTTTTTGCAGGTTATGTCTCTGACAAAGATTTAATAACCAGAATCCATAGAGAACTAAAACTTATTAGCAAGAAGAAAACAAGTGATCCCATCTCAGGGTAGGCAAGGGACTTGGAGAGAAATTTCTCTGAAGAAGACCAGCACACAGCCTACAGATATAAGAAAAAGTGCTCACCGTCCTTAATCATCAGAGAAATGCAAATCAAAACTACTTTGAGATATCACCTAACTCCAGTAAGATTAGCCCATATCACTAAATCCCAAAAACAGAGATGCTGGCGTGGATGTGGAGAAAAGGGAACACTCCTGCACTGCTGGTGGGAATGTAAGCTAGTACGTTCCTTTTGGAAAGACATCTGGAGAACACTTAGAGAACTAAAAATAGACCTGCCGTTTGACCCTGCAATTCCTTTATTAGGTATATTCCCAGACAACCAAAAATCACATTACAACAAAGATATTTGTATCAGAATGTT
>CAUYQS010024164.1:0-34315 GCA_963574585.1 Otolemur crassicaudatus
AATGACATGAAGGCTATGTTAACCAGTTTGATGGAAGTGTTTCGGATTGTGTGTGAAAATCCCTCACTGTACTCAGAAGGGCATTAATGTACATAATTACCATTCAATTAAAATTAAAAAAAGGGAAAAAAAATAAAATTCCTGAAATTTGTGGCATGTAGGGTTCATACATCTTTTGCTCCCTGTTCTTTTGACTTTTTAAAGATTCTTTTTATATATCTCATTACTCATTTCAATGGACATTTGAGAAGGACTAGGATAAATGTTATTGTGGCACCATTTTTCTGACAAAGCCTTCAGATCCTGACTTTTTCATGTCTTTCATTTTATTTTTCTATCTGCATCCCATATTGAAATACTTGGAATGTTTCTAAATTCCATTGCCAAGGAACTCTCATCCATACAAGCATATTCTCAGTATCTGACTCCTGGTGATCTCCCCTTGTAGTAATAAGAAAAGGCTTAGAACTTCCCTCCCCTCCTGCGGTTTTCCCCACCTTCTTGCTTTCACATGTCCTGATTCCTTAGAGTGAATGCTTTTTCCTTACTTTACTCAGTGGCAAATTACTAATCACAATTGAACTTCCTAAGTGTCTCTCTGCAGAGAATTTTATACACACCTTTATCATGAAACATACTGAGCTCAACACATTTTTAAGTACAGTAGCCATTTAATTAAAGGCTTTGTCATATACCTAAAATATGAATATTTTAAACTTTAAACTACTACACAAATTGAGCGTTTAAATCATTTAAAAATAGCAAAAGAAATATCACTTTTCATACATTAAAATGTATGATTATTACTATAATTTTTTACTGGTTTTTTTTTTTTTTTGGTAGAAGAATTGAGAAAGGGCCACAGAACATGTGAAATTGGGTAAGCATATACAAAGTACTTTTATAAAATCTTTGCTCTAAAAAGTTGACTTATTTTATATATATATGTTCTTCAAAATGTTTAAATAAAATTATTGATTACCTGCAGTGCTTAATCGGACTTAATCGGTGTGAAATATTTAATATCAGGATTTTCTCTGATACCCATGTATTCAGATGCTGGTAAATGTGAATTTCTGTAGCTGGTATATAATGTATTAGTGGGCCTGACATAGCTTCATTCTCTTCCTAATCTTAGAAAAAAATTGTATTGACTAAGATTATCCAGAATAAGCAAAAAGATTAAAATAAATCTATGAATGAAAGGAATGGCTTTTTCTGACCTACATTTTGGTATTATGTTTTAGCTCACTGAAACTCTGCCCAGGAGTTATTTGACTTTTCTCTGCTAAATCCTAGTCTCACTTACCCCAAATAACTCCTCCACTTTTGTCTCCCCCCTTTATTTATTGAGCAACATGGTTTTACATTATTCCCCACAAAGATTAGAAAACATTGATGGTGATAAATTAAGTGCATCTTCCATACAATCATAGTGATTTCATAGTTTACATCAAAGGCTGTTTCTTGATAAAACCAGAAAAAAGAATCTGTTTCGTGAAAAAAATAACAATATTATAAATTAGAGTCCTAAAAATTTCACTATTTTCTTCAGGCTGAATGGTCTTGTAAGGCAATGATGGCTCCCTAAGGAATGCCTGTGTTTATGAGCCCCTGACAGTGTTTTTGAAGGAGAAATACCTCTTTTACTGGAGTAAAAATATTCTCAACATGTTCCTCAGGCAGCCCTCATATGCTGTAAGTAGTTTCCTCACTGACTCTTATTCCATCTGGCTGAAAAATAGTTGTTAGTTCTGCCAAATGTATGTGACTGCAGGTATTATTACTAGTGCCTTGTCAGTGATTCTGAGAAGTCCCTGTAACACTTACTTAATATTTTCTCCTTTACAAATGCATATTTCAAATCATTTTACTATGAATTTAGTTTTCAGGTAAAATATTTATTTCAACAATAAGAGTTTGTTTGGGTAGCTAACTAAAAACACTAAGGTTCACTTAGGGAACTTGGGGAACTAAGTTAAACTAAAAACACTTAGGTTCACTTAGGGAACCTTTTTCTTAACCTCTGCATAACCTCTCATTTTGGGATTTCTCATACATAGTATATAATCTCTTCTGAACATGCTAGTTTACTTATGTGTATATTTGTCACTGATATCCTTCTATTTTTCTAGAGTTTTAAATCACCAGAAAATACAGATATTAACTTTGATTATTTAATTGTACGTGCCCTATTTATCGTAAGTGTATGGTAATCAGAGCAAAAGAAAATGCAATATAGTACAATTCAATCAATGCACTAAAATGCATTATTATTTAACACTGATGTTGCTATAGATTTAGTGTAGAATAATGAAACTATACCAATGATACTAGTAAATTAACTTTTAAATAAAATTTGAATTTTAAGTTCTTTAAATCTTTAGTCCCAGTCCCTACTCCTCTCTATTTAGTTCTAACTCCCTTTAAATTCATCTACATCACCGGCCGGTCTGATGCTCACAGACCTTACTCCGCTAAGCAATGACCCTGTACTGAAGTTTAATAAACAGGGAACACTATCAGAAGTTAACGCAATTGTTCAAGACCATTATTTTATAAGAGAAAATATGGAATTAGAGTCTAGAAGTCACATCTCTAACTACTTCCCATTATCTTCCCAATTTTGATGGTAAAATTTTATAGGCCACTTTGAAGGAATTTTTGCTACCTTGAAAAGACAAATAGGAAAATGTGTTTTGTCACTGGAGATTATAGTTTCCACTAAAAGTCCCAGAAAATTGTTTTGTAGGAAAACAAAATGAGAAAAGTATGGTCTTTTAAAATTTCACTTCCCTAGAATATTTTATTCATGAAAAGTATGTTTTTGTGATACACGACAAGCCAAATGAAAGCACTTTTAAATTTAGATTTTCTTATTCAGCACACCCTTTTGATATGCAATAATTTGCTTTATAATGCAATGAATGTTAATAATTACATACATAACAATCTGACCAGATGCTTACATTACCCTCAGATGAAAGGTAATAGGAAGAAACAAAAGTATGATAACACATTCTTTCAAAAATAACATAGAATAAACCAGGCTAGTTATTTTATGAATGATAAAAGATTTCTTTATGACGTTAAGAAAAGGGAGATTATCTGTCTTTTCCTACCAGTTTCTTAGAGGAGGCAAGTTTTGCAATCTAAGTGACCCAAAGAAATTCTGAAAAGAGCAGGGACTGATGAAACACTAAATGAATCCTCAGCTGTGTCCATCTATCTGGGGGTGTGTGTGTGTCTGTGGGGCTCTACACCACATTCTTTGCCTTCAAAGCTATTGCTGGTATATGATTAAAAAATAAGAATGAAAGAACAGATAACAAGTAACAAAAAAGTTATGTTAGAAAACTCAAAAGGGCATAATACCCCCAAAATATACCAGATGTCAGGTCTCCTTTTAGAAACGCTTACTTGGTGAAGCAGAGTATTTACATTAAAAGTTCCTTTTACGAGGAAGCAGTACAATTTCCATTTTTGTATAGTCAGTATTTATCGATGTGAACCATGTGCCAGGTTCTATGCTTGATGTTGAAGAGAAGAGGCTGAATAAAATATGACACCCTCCCTCAGGGAGCCCACAATAAAATGAGAGGCAGGTGTGAAAAAAAATTGTTGTAAATAAAATATGGCCAGTAGAGGTAGAAACCAAGTTGTATGCAAACACTGTAGGAAAGATTTTGTGATGGAAAAATATTTAAAGCTGACTTTTAAATATGAGTCAGAGTCTATCATGGGGGTCAGGGGAGAGGGAAATTTCTAGGGAGGGAAGCAGCACAGAATGAGGAAAAGGGGGGCAAAGGGAAGGAAGTGAAGAGGAGTAGTCGCTAAGGAAGGCAGGTTGTGCTTGGAGGGCGAGAAGACAGGTAGAAAAAGATGAACCAGACAAGAGTTAGACTGCGAGGTGCTTTGAGCATGAACTTTCTGTTCAGGCGAGGAAAGGTCAAAGAGAGTTTTAAAAATGGAAGGAACACAGCCGTAGTTTTTAAATTAGGAAGATACCTATGGAAGCCATAGGAACATTTCTGCTTTTCTATCTTTATGCAAAAATTGCTCCTCAGCTCACACTTTATAGCCTTGGACACACATACCTTGTTCTCTGGCACCATTTCCAGAAGTGGAAGCAGCAGAATTAGAAGGGAGTTTGCAAAAGATAATGGGTGGACCCGATAACAGGGGGAGTAAAACCCATAGCCCCACCGTCTAAAAACGGCTCACAGGCACACTAATCCGCATTTTTCTCCCCACCCTTAAATAATTTCACCACCCCGGCATGACTTTAACGTCCTCACAAATGAATGAGATAGCAAACGACCTGGCTTAACACCCCCTGAACTAAACGCTTTGAAGAACTTCATTCAAAGCATTCTTCAGGCATCAATTCTATGAACAGATTTAAACACTGAAAGCTCAGGAATTGAAATCCCGGCAGCCTTCTCACCAAATTTATTTCTGGTTCTGAAGGAAAAATCTCATCATCTCTCCTCACTATCAGCACTTTCCTATTATCAAGGACATCGCCCTCTGCAGTCTTAGTCGCACTGTGATATAATCATGTAAGTAATACTTAAAATGTAATGCCAAATTTTCATGGGAAATGGTATAAAAGCAGTGTTGATCTTGATGAAAGAAGACCCAAATTTTCCTGCAACACTAGGGAAGTCTCTATTACAAATACTAAATTCTAAATTGAAATTTTTGAAATAAACAATAAATCCTCGTAGAGCAGCGATTCTCAACCTGTGGATGGTGACCCACAGGATCAGTATTAAAGGGTCACAACATTAGAAAGTTTGAGAACCACTGTCTTAGAAGGAGAGGGTTATAGGCACAAGAAATAAAAAGGTGCACTTCATAACGTTGTGAAATTGTATGAACTTATCAAGAATTACAGATATTTTATGCTAACAGTCTGTGTCATACCAAAATTTCTACAGTTAATACGAGCTTACTATACCAACATCCAGAATATGAAGTACATTCACTATCATACAAAGATGCAAAACTATTAATCCTATAGGCTGTTTGGAGCCATAGAATAATTTTGAGTATATAGTGGCTCAATCATTTTTCAAAAGGGTGGGAAGCTCTGCCTTAAGGTGACATAAGACATTCCTGGTCCATAAAGTGCGAACTTTTCACTGAATCCAAATTTGACAGAACAAATCTTTTATTGAAAGGGGTGCAACAGAGAAAGATCAAGCTTTTCTTGCCTCCTCTGGTGCTTAAAAAAGATCAATCTTGAAATCAAAAGGCTTCAGGTCCCCCACCCCTGCAGGGGGCATCCAACACTCTTCTCTTTCTTGATCTTCTACTTTTGTTGGTCAAACTATCCATGTGGTCACATTCAAGGCAAACTTCCCAAAGACCATATATAACTCTTTCACTTGCACTCATACTTTAACCTTTTACTGAATCCTACCATTTTATTTTCTATATATTTCTCAGCTCCAACCTTCTCACTGTAACCTCCATACAATTGCTCTATTTTAAGTTTTCATTCTATTTTCCTTGACCAGTATCCATTTAAAATATTTGTCATTACTACTGACAGGATCTCACTAAATATTTTCCAAATTAAAAAGAAATACATAAGAATAAACTTAGTGTTTACTACTAAGCCATTGTATACTCAGATTCTAACTTTTTCCTAGTCTGGACTAATTGTTAAAAAATACATTAAATTGTCTGAATTTATGATAGTTGACAAGAGGACTTGATCAGAAATAGGAAAACCATTTTTTATATTCCAGACATAATCGTTTATGAAGATTTTAAATTATAATTTGAGTAGAGGATCCATTGACTGAGGAAATGGTGTCCTACCATGAAAAAACCACATGTAACTTTACATATAAAGCTGTTTTGAACACGTTTCCTATAAATAAGTGGAGTAAAATTCCCAAAAGTAAAATACGATGACGTTATTGTGAAAACACAAACTTCTGACAAGTCCTTTTTTCTAATATTTTCCAACATAAAGTAAAAACCCTGCTTAACAAATTATAAGAGTTATACCAATAAAGCCTGATGGATTCTTAACACAGAAATAGAGTATTAGAAATAAAGCTCATGGTTTGAAAGAATGTCACCGGGAAAATAAAAATGCAAAGATGTATCCTTAGCTTGATTTTCTACCTTCACTTCTGCCACTTTAAACCAATGAAACCTTGCATGTGCCTCTGAAATAATCTACAAACAGAACATCATTTGGAACAACGTTATTAAAGGTGCATTATAGGATCGTGTCTCTTAAGAAAATGATGTACAGCAATCTACTTTTAGTTCACGATAAGAAAAACATCTGCCAAAATTGAACAGGCCTTTGAATATTATAGTAGGGGGTTAAACAAAGCCACAGATGACATTTTAGATTTTCTATTAAAATGCACACACATATAGTTTTATGACCAAAATGATAAAAATATTAAATGGCCATATGCGCATACACAGTGGGTGCCAAAAATGGATACATATTTTAAGAAAGAAAAAAAAACTATATTAAATTTGTGATACTCAAGGCATGTTTAACTTCTGCTATGACTTGAGGTGACTGGTATTCATCTTTTGATATTGGCATCTTTTGATATCAACATCTTTTGATGTTGAATTTTACAATCTTAATACAGTTTTTTTTTTTTCCTTTCTTAAAATGTGCTTACATTTTGGGCACCCTATTTATATATACCCACAGAAAACTTTATATTTTGTGTGTATATCTGTTACTCTTTGTCATATGTGGTTATATACAAGGCCCGTACATGTGTCATATTACTGAATACTTAACAACTCTCCACATTCTAGGAGAGGAAAATAAAAATCACATAAATTGTCACGTCAAAAAGCAAGGCGGTAGTAAATGAAGACTCCCAGGTTGAAACTGAGATCTCACTAAATTCAAAGTTAGGTTCTTAAAAAAAAAGGACCTAAAAAGTGAAAAGCACAGATTTCTCGATAGTTTCTGTTGTCTATGGGTATCACTGCAGGTAACGTTTCATATTCCTTATCTTTAGGAAATTAACAAAGACAGTGAGTGTAGAGGAAGAGTGCCGGGTAAGGTTGGCAGACTTGTTCTTTAAAAGACAAGATAGTAAATATTTTTAGCCTTGTAGGCCATACAGTCTCCATAGAAACTACTCAACGCTGTTCTTGTAGCAGGAAAACAGCTCCAAAAATACATAAACAACGGAGGGTGGCTATTTCCAATTAAACTTCATTTATAAATATTAAAATTTGATTTTCAAATGAGTTTTCACATGTTATAAAGTATTCTTCTTCTTCCCCCCCACCCCAATCATTTCAAAATGTAAAATCTATTCTTGGCTTGTAGGCCACACAAAAACAGGTGGAGATCTGGAATTCAGAGAGTCTGCCAAGGCCTGAAATAAGAGAGTCGCTATACAACCAAATATACAATCTATAGGGCTAAAATAATTTAATTGTAAAACCTGTTTTGGATTTTCTTCTTTTATAACTAAAATTTTCTTTCCATGCTAGCTCTTGTTCTAAGAAGGAGAAAAACAATGAATAAGAATTATTTGGAACAATGACTCCGGAGAGATGAAGGTGCTGTGCTCACTGTTTGCTATCATGATTTCCCTTTCTGCTCCCACCGCTTCCACCCATCATGAACCATCATAAATCCCAGGATCTTCCCACATCCACGTCTCTTCCTCTACTGCCACAAACATAAGGAACATTGCGATCTCTGATTCACAGCACACTGAAGTAAAAACCACCCTGTGGCCACACTTACCACTTCAATATTTTCCACATTCATTTTATATTAATTTCTTTTATGGTTTAACACCATAATTCTACCCCCAATAACTTTCACAAAATATCTGAGGTTATAGAGTTGCTTAAAAGTAATACCTTTTAAACACTTGTTTGATATGAACCTCAAAATTTGCAAATCTCAGATATTTAAACCAGTTGGCATGCTCCCTCAAACTGGGCTAAACAGTTTCTAGCCATGTAAGGCTTCACTGTCTCAAATGTTTTGAACTGGGAAGCAAAAACTCAAAATAGTTATGTGACCTGTGCATAATCATGTGGCTAGTGACAGATGAGGACGATAAGACCATCAACGACTCAATCAGGAAATGTGTTACAAAAGTTTTACTACTTTTTTTTAATGCCAGCTCATGACACAATCCCAAATCTCAGTGACAAAATACAACAGTAGCTTTTTTCACATGTGCAATAGCCCGATGTGGTCAGGTGTCACTCTAAACAGTTTTCCACTAAGCAACAGACCGGGAATTCCCTGGCATCTGATATGTCACAGCTCCACAACCTTTGAGGAGCCCCTGGAGAATCTCACACTGGATCTAGCTGGTCAAACAAAACAACTTGGATGGTTATGCAGAGCGTTTTATGGCCAGGCCTGGATGTAGCATTCATCATTTCTCCTTTTGCCTGAACGTCGGTAGATGGCTAAAGAGACATATTACGCCATGAGAGTAAACACAGTGGAGGGGATATTGATGGTCTTGGCTGTCAAGGTTAAGAGGTGTCCCTAATTGAAGGGTGGCACAATTTATACTAACTGTCGAAAGCTTCTGTAAAAAATTAGTAAATAAATAAGATAAAATATAAAAGAAAAATGAAACTTTTAATGAACTCCAAATCTTAAAAGCTAACGAGAAAGATGAGAATTCCACAGGAAAGCTTAAACATTCATTTGCTTTTACTTTAAAAAAGAGAAAATAAACTTCAGCTGTCAAGAAAAAAAAAAAAGATGTTTTTTGCAATTGTTGTGCAGTGCGTTTTTCTTTTCCAATCTCGAATGTACTATGTGTGCAGCCAAATCAGAAAATGATAGATCTTCGCTTCTCCAGGTTTCGGCTGTGACTAGTGGTGAGAATCTAAGTATTTTCACCCTTAATGACTATAATTAACATATTAAGATTCCTTGAAAATAAGATCCTAAGTCTTTATTTATTTATTCATTTATTTTGTGGGGAAAGTTTCAGACAGAAAGCCATTCTTTGTCAAAGACCTTTGTGTTTTTATCTTTGACTCTTCCCAGCAAGTGAATCCTGCCTTGCTTCCTGATTGTTTTCATTTCTCCTTAATTCAAAACAAAATAGAACAGTGACAAGTGTTTCTGGAATGTAGGAGATCCTTGCTTTAAATAAATGGTAAGGCTAATGTATTTTGTAAGAGTGCATTTTGAAGGATGATGTTTGTATTCTTAACAGAATCTAACTAAATTTAATCATAGTTATCTAACTTTTTAGATTTGCTTAAATATATTACTACCAGTTTCAAAATTTGCATACTTAAGGTGTAGGGTTCGCCCTCCTGTTGGAGGTTTCAGCAGTACAAATGAAAAGCTTGTCTAGGATCGTCTATGGATGCTGAGGGCTGCTTTCACTTGGGAGATATTTGAGACAGGTTTTTAATCCTATAAACTGTTCTGCACTGCTCTTGGAAAGGACAAATTCAAATTCTTTGGCGTATGGCTTATCAGAGCAGGGTGCAGCCTGTCTTCTATGACCCCAGCTTTCCAGGGCTTTCCGTGGCAGCCGAGAGCTCATATTCTTTTGATTGGGATTCATTTAGAAGCACGGATGGAATAAAACCTTGCCCAGTGGTAGAATTTGGACCTCTCACTATGCTTAAAAACTTTGATGATCTTTCTCACACCAGAGTACAAAAGTTCAAAAAGGCCCTATATAATATTTTAAAAGTCTACTGGTGCATGCTAATGATATGTTGTGGCATTCTTACGAAAATATTTATCTACACATCCCTTAAGCTATATAATAAAATATTGCCATTTGAGTAGATACCAAAAAAATAAAATAAAATTTGGAGATATTCAATATTTCAGGCAGAAATTTTCCTTGACTTTTCTCTAGTCTATCTCCCCCAAATTTTATCTGATATAGCACAGATTTGTATTTATCTCAAGATTGCTTTTCTGCAGTATAAATATGATAATCCTACATATAGTTTTTGTTTGATCTTTTTAAATATTCATACTACTGCCTTTCTGGATTTGCAGTAGTATGAAGTATTTGGCTCTTTTGCCAAAACACAGAGAGAAAATAATAAGAGAATATCCAAGAATATGGATGTATATGTATATTTTTTAATTACAAAATATTAAGAGAGTACAAATGATTTTTGGTTACATGGATCCTTCTGCAATGTTTGAGTCGCAGCTATAACTGTGCCCATCACCCAAAGAGTGTGCATTGCACACATGTGTACACCCTGGGCAGGTTTCTTTCCGTCCTCTCCTCTCCCTACATTTTGCTTGATTTCCACTGAGCTCTAGTTCCCTCTGCGCACATGTGTGCTCATCACTTATGGCCAATTCAATAGAGAGTTTGAGGGGTGTGTTTTTCACTTCTTTAGATACTTCATTTAGGATAATTATCTCCAGTTCTCTCAACATTGTTGCAAAAGACATGAATTCATCCTTTTTATGGATTAGTGCTCCTTGGAACATATCTATCACATTTTGTTAATCCTCTAAGAAGTTGATGGACACTTGCTTTTATTCTGCATCTTTGCAAGTTGTGATCTGTGCTACAATAAACATTTGAGGGCAGGTGTCTGTTCGATAAAGTGACTTCTTTTCCTTTTAGTAAGTACCCAGTAGTGAGACTATTGTATCAAATGATAGGTCTATTTTAGTTCTTTGGGGAATCTCTATATTGATACACATATGTGTACATATACACACACACACACACAACTGTGTAAGTTTTCCTATCTCTCTGTATTCATGTCAGCCCTTGTAGTTTTTGGCCTTCTTAATAAAGCCATCCTGACAGGGTTAAGGTGATATCCCACTGTTGTTTTAGTTTGCATTTCCTTGAAGATTAGTGATGTGAACACTTTTACCATATGTTTATTGGCTATTTTTCTATTTTCCCTGAAAGTCTTCTATTCATATCTTTTGTCCTCTTTTTATTTTCTTTTTATTATTATTTTTTTTAGAGACAGAGTCTCATGTTATCACCCTTGTTGGAGTGCAGTGGCATCACAGCTCACAGCAACCTCTAACTCCTGGGCTCAGGCAATTCTCTTTCCTCTGCCTCCCGAGTAGCTGGAACTACAGGCACCCGCCACAATATCCAGCTATTTTTTTGGTGTAGTTTGGCTAAAGTTCGAACCCACCACCCTTGGTATATGGGGCCAGCACCTGACCCACTCAAAGGGCCACAGGTGCTGCCCTTTTGCTCTCTTTTTAATGATACTGTTTGGGTTGTTTTGCTGATTTGCTTGCATTCTTTGTAGATTCTGGTTGTTAGCCCTTCATCAATGTATAACTTGCGGACGTTTCTCCCATTCTGTAGGTTTCTATTTGTTCAATTCATTATTTCCTTGGCTAAAGAGAAGTTTTTAATTCAATCATGTCCCATTTATTTATTTTTGCTGTTGCTGTAATTGCTATTGTTGCTTTACTCATACATTCTGTGCCTAAGTTGGGATCTAAAACATTCTTCATTTTCTTCTAGAATTGTTATGGTTTCATGCCTTATATTTAAATCTTTTATCCATCTTGAATTAACATTTGTGATTGGTGAGAGATAGACTCTTTCATTCTTCTGCATTTCACTATCTAATTTATTGTACCATCTATAGAATAAAGCTTTTTTTCCCCCATTGTTTTGGCAATGATCAGTTGGATGTATGGGGAATGTTTTATATATATATATAATATATGTTTTGTTCTGTTCCATTGGTCTATTCCTCTATCTTTCTGCTCATATAAAACAGTCACACCACAGGGTAACCAAACCGTAAAGTACTACCAAACACGACGGACAGTGCAGCATCACACACATCAATCCTGTCAATCAACGTGAATGGTATGAGTGCCCCACTCAAGAGACATAGGCTGATTGAAGGATGAAAAAAATACAACTCAAGCAAATTCCTTCTCCAGCAAATACATCTAACCCAAAATGACTCCTACAGACTCAAGATGAAGGGGTAAAAAAAAAAAAAAATTCCATGCAAACTGAACTCAAAAGAAGGCAAGTATAGCCATTCTCAAATCAGATAAAGTTAACTTTAAATCAATGTGGTAAAGAAAGATAAAGATGGTCATTATGTAATAGTAAAGGGAGCAATTCAATAAGAACCTAATAATTTTAAATATTCATGCACCAAAAACAGGATTGTCCAGATTCATGAGACAAATTCTACTGGGTAGAATCAAAGAGATAAATGGCAGCACCATAATTGCCAGGGACTTCAAGAACCCACTGAATAAGCTACACAGATCATCTAAAGGGGAAAAAGAGAAAGAAGGAAACATGGGAATTAAATCTGACTGCACAACAAACGGGCCTAACAGACATTACAGAACATTTCACACAGAAACTACTCAATATACATTCTTCTCATTATCATGTGGAACAGTCACAAGATTTGTCATATCTGAACCCACAAAACATGTCTCAGCAAATTAAAGAAAATAGAAATTATGCCATGTACCTTCTAATGGGATAAAATTAGAAATAAACTCCAACAGAAACACTCAATTATCCACAAAGTCATGGAAATTAAACAACGTATTGTGGGACCACTATTGTATCAACAATGAAACTTGAAAGATATCAAAGGATTCCTTAAACTGAATGGCAATGGGGACACTAGCTATCAAAATCTTTGGGATTCAGAGATTTTGAAGGGGAGGAAAGGAAGAGCAAAGCCAACCCAAAGCTGGCAAAATAAAATAAATAGATAAATAGTAGAACTAAACAAAATGGAAAACAAAAAAATTATAAGGGATCAATGAAACAAAACTTTGCTTCTTTAAAAAGATAAACAAATATTGATCAACCTATTGCTAGATTAACCCGGAAAAGAAGAGAAAGGACCTAAATAATCTCTATCAGAAATGAAAAAGGGTATATTACACCTAATAAAACAGAAATATAAAATGTTACCTATAAATACTAAGTAAATCTCTATGCACATGAACTGAAAACAGAGAGGAATTGAACAAATTCCTAGAAACACAAAACCTCCCAAATCTGAATCAGGAAGAAATAGAAGTCTTAAAAAAAACAATAATAAGCAGCAAGATTGAAGCAGTAATAGAAAATTCTTCCAACAAAAAATGTCATGCGCCAGATGGATTCACATCCCAATTTTACCAGACAAGATTAGCTAGTACCCTTACTATGGAAAGTATTCCATATCATCAAGAAGGAGTTAATCCTCTCCAGCTCATGCTGTGAAGCCAGTATCACCTTGATACTAAAGCAAGGAAAGGACACACCAAAATAAGACGACACATCAATATGCCTTATGAATATAGATGAAAAATCCTCAATGAAACATTATAGCAGCAAACTAAATTCAAAAGCCCATCAAAAATAATTGACTGTTAACAAACGGGGTCCATTATATATAAATCAATTCACCACATAAAAAGGAGAAAATATAGACTGTGTATTATCTGAATAGATATGGAAAAAGCATTCAGCAAAATCCAGCGTTCTTTCTTGATAAAAACATTCAACAAACTAGGCATAGAAGGAACAGGCCATATGTATCCTACTGGTGAGCTTATCAAAAACATTTTCATTTTTATTAATGTTTTTGATATCTACCATGTGCTTTTTGCTATTTTTAATGTTCAAACTATATTTGCATATCTTACTTCTGCACTCAATATAGATAAAATGAATTTGAAAGGAATCGCTAAGTATATGTCATAAGATTATGGAAGCCAGTTTTATCAACATGAAATAAACATTTTTATCATTAATCATACTAATACTCGCTGGCTTAAAATGGATTCCAAGTGATGCTTAGCATGTCTCATTTAAATTTAGCAGGGCACATGAGAATAATGTCTAGATAGATACATAATTTGAGTAGTAGCATTGGGTTGGTCTTGACTACTGAAGCTAATTAGGAGAAATTGTAAGGAAATTGAAATGGCCTCATATGATATTATTTTCAACGCAGAATCAACCAATAGGATACCTGCAAAATAAATTGTTACCATATTATAGGTTTGACAGTAGTTAACATACCAGTGGTGCCAGGACACAATGTATGCCATCAGAATATTTGAACTATTCTTTGGCAAACATCTAAGAAATCAAAAGTCTTCTATTTTTCATTTTTCAAAGTTAGTGTGAATAAATTATAGAGAAAATGTCAGTGAATACTTTTAAATTTTCTCTTGGCTTACTTGGAAGACTAAAGTTTTCCTTGAGAATCTATACCGAGGAAGATCTCATAATAATTTTTGCAGTTGCAATTTTATATGGTTCAGTTGTATTTTTCATAACCTAATCTATCTAATTTATTCCCTGATAAGCATATTGACATTAAATATAAATTAGGATGAAAATAAGAGGAAATCATTCACCATAATGTAGAAGCTGTAGGCAAAAGTTTAAATGTATATGAATATTTATTACACACAGATAATAAAGATTCTTAATGAAATCATTTCAATAAAATGCTGTTTATAAGAACATTGATGTTCTTTATCTTTACTTTTTATTTATATATCGAAGCTGTAATTATCTCTTTCCAAGAAAAACGCATTTTAAGTTTGCAAGTCATATTTTGAAGGCAAGCCAATCACAACTTCTTTTTCTTTTTTTTTTTTTGACACAGAGTCTCACTTTGTGGCCTTCAGTAGAGCACTGTGGCGTCATAGCTCACAGCAACTTCAAATTCTTGGGCTCAAGCAGTTCTCTCGCCTCAGCCTCCCAAGTAGCAGCTGGGACTACAGGACTACAGTGCTTGCCACAATGCCCGGCTACTTTTAGAGATGAGGTCTTGCTCTGGCTCAGGCTGTGCTCCAACCAGTGAGCTCAGGCAATCCACCCGCATGGGTCTTCCAGAGTGCTGGAATTACAGGCATGAGCCACCCCGCCCAACCTCCCAATCACAATTTTGAAAGACCCAATTCCAAAAGTTGTAATCCCAAATGTTGAATTTCTGAATAATCAATACTGAAAAATATAATTCAGGAAAAATAATAACAATAATTTATTTTAAAATTTTTACTTCTTTTCTTTTCTTTTTTTTTTATTTTTCTTTGCAGTTTTTGGCTGGGACTGGGCTTGAAACCGCCACCTCAGGTATATGGGGCCGGCACCCTACTACTTTGAGCTACAGGCACTGCCCTATTTTCTATGTTTAAAAGCAAATTTATTTGGGGCAGTGCCTGGGGCTCAGTGGGTAGGGCACCAGCCCCATATACCGAGGGTGGCGGGTTCAAACCCAGCCCTGGCCAAACTACAACAAAAAAAAGCCAGGGATTGTGGCAGGTGCCTGTAGTCCCAACTACTCAGAAGGCTGAGGCAGGAGAATCGCCTTAGCCCAGCAGTTGGAGATTGCTGTGAGCTGTGTGATGCCTTGGCACTCTATTGAGGGTGATAAAGTGAGACTCTGTCTCTACAAAAAAAAATAAATAAATAAAAATAAAATGAGAAGAAAATTAATTTGAGTAACTTATGAAAACATGATAGAACACTACACTTCATAGGCCACTTTATATAAAAAATAGGCCATAGTGGCATATTTTTGTGAACATAAACATGTGTGTACTAATGACAGTAGTATGTGTATGAGCAGATAAACTATATTCCTAAAGACAAGTTAAGAAGAGAAATGCATTAATACACATCACCGTGGTTGGTACAACTGTATTTATTCTACTTGACAACTGCATTTATTCTTTTCAACTATCATGATGAACAACCTAAGTGCTCAGTATTTTGATAAAACCAAACAAAAACTTCACTGGGTCACCATTGTGTATGCAGTAGCTCAGAACACCAAGATTTCCAGAAATTTTAACTTTCACAGATCCAGATGTCCAAAAAGAACATCTCTTCATTTATTGAGAAAGTGTCCACATTTTTACAAACAAGCATAATGCTTATATAAAAAGTCAAGATTATGATAATGCATTTTGTGGAGGCTAATTTGCAAAATTGCCTAAGACAAATTAGAACTCTCTAAAAGTCTCCAGTATTGGAAATTGCACAAAAGTGAGCACATAGAACAGTGAATTGTAAAAACTATTGCTAACAGTGTAAAATAGTGTAAAAATTATAATTAATAGGAAAAACCCAAAATAACCATCTCTTGAAAAAGTGTATTACAAGGACTGATTACAAGCAATTGCATGGCTGACTTTTAAGATCATTAAATGTTTTCAAGCTTTGCATCATGACAAATAGCTATTAATTTAAGATATGGCTTTCCTCAGAGAGTGTTCACATTAATTTTCTATTTATTGCTTCTCTCTTAAATTCTTCTTAATTTGAAATACACTGACATGTGCGTTCCCTGTGAGATTTTCTTATTTTCTGTGTCATGCTTCTATGTTGTTTTGCGTACCTGGAAATCCATTCCTCATGCAGTCATACGCAGACCACAATTCAATGTAAACAACACTATCGTGCCAGTGTCTCCTTATCCTACCCTGATCATACATAATTATTTTCAAATCAGGCAGTGACTTTGCTGCCTACTTCAGGCTGATGTGGCAGTAACTCATTAAGAACTTGGGGTATTTCATTAGTTGAAAGGAATACCAACAAAGGCAAATTACAGAATTTTTATCTGAACTTTCCCTCATTGCTGTATTGTGGGACAAATCTCTTCATCTCTATTTTCTGCCCAACTCACTGGACTGAGAGGAAAAAAATATTTCTTGATCATCAGATTATCTTACTGAAATTTACTTGTAGAAGTTTTGATTGTACCTAATACCGTATCTAATATCATTTGGGGATTCAGTTAAACCTCAAGGGTTTTAGATTTTAGGGACGTTTATTTTCAGGATTACGACATGGAGGATTATGGCATTCATAACTGTATCGTTTGGGATTAGGACCCAAACACATCATCAAGGCAATAATGAACTTGAACTGGTAGGTCTAGATATATAAAGAGTTAAATCAAATAAGAAATAAGGAGTGACTACTTGTCTAATAGGCACAGAAAATTAGCATCGAGAAGTTACACGTTGAAAAAGACTATTGAGAATCTAGAATAAGACACACTATGTAGTATTATGGAATAAAGGAAAATAAGTAAGTTGGATTTCTATGCCATCTGTAAACATGATTGTTTAGATATTAGAGGGAAACAGGATATTGTCTGCTGAACAATGAAAATCATTGCAGTAAAGAAAAAAGTGATGACATATTTGATTCCTATGTGTACTCAAAAGTCACTAACGGACTAGTGACTTTATTAATTACATAGTGCTTTATGAAATTTGTGATATGATTTCTAAATTCTCCCTGGTTTGTATCTTTAAACATCTTTGGAATGCAGTATGGAACTGAAAACCATTCTCAAATTTGCAATAAAATATTTTACAAAATAAAGATAACGGAAGTGTGATGGAGAAAGAATGTATTTTAAATCAATAAGGTTTAATCAATAGTTATCCAGTAAATTTTAAAGTATAAATTTTGATTTTTCATTTCATTAAAAAGAAAAAAAAATTAGGATTACATATTTACATATGAAAATAAAATATTTTTAGAAGATAATAGTACGAATGTCTTCATAATTATAGGAAAAGCATCGATTGCCTAAAGGATGTGCAGAGCCAGCACTTATAAAGGAAGAACTGATGTTATCTTATACTAATAAGATTGTCATTGTTTATCCAAAGTTATCAGTAGGAAAGCGAAAAGGTAACACACTTTGTGTGAAAAGATATTTATACCACATGCAGCTGATTTCTGTTTAAATGTATGTAAAGGATTCTTCTAAATAAACACTGAAGAGGTCATCCAAGATGAAAGAAAAATGGGAAAAGACTTAAAGTGGCAAATAAATGTCAGAAAATGTGCGTAACTTTATTAGCCATTGTGGAAAAGTGGCTTAAAACCTAAAATTGACATCACTGCATACTCAATAACATGCCTAAGGTAAGATAGACAAGGTACACAAAGCAATGCAAACTCTCATAGTCTGTTAGAGAGAGAGTAAATTGGTATAAGCACTTTGCCAAATGATAAGGCAGAAACTGTTTACATTGAATATATAAGATGGCACACTGGACCCAAGAATTCAGTTTCTTAGGATCTAATACATGGTCATGCAACCTTATGTTCACCAAAGGTATAAGATTATTACAAAACTATTAAAATGAGCTAAACATTATAAACAATGCAAATATTTCTCAATATTGGAATGGATAATTATGATGTAGCATATTCATTCTGTGAATGAATAGATTATACCATAGAGAAAATTAACACACCGCATCTCCATGTCACACAGCATAGATGAGCTTCTAAAATAAAATATTTACCAAGCTAAGACACTCACAAAAGAGTATTACTGTATCATTCCATTTGACTGAGGTTAAAAAAAGATAATGACCAAAACATACATTATTGCAGAAGTTAGGTTAGTGGGTAACTTTCATTGGGTATAGTAATAGAAGGGTACAGAGAAATTTTATTACTAGAAATGTTTCATTTCTTTATTTGGGTCCTGTTTAGATGAGTGGATTCACAAGCACAAATTCACCACCTCGATAATCATAGTTTGTTTCTTTTCTATATGGATGCTTTACTTGACTGAAACTATTAACTAAAAAAAGAAAAATAATAATAATTCATTAGGCAGTGCCACAGAAATAAATTCCCAGAATTGCTGATAGAAACTCTTGTATAATATTTTCTAAAACCCATTATGTCTTTTTGTTAAATTTATGTAAATCAAAGACAAATTTAACTTTTTTATTTACAATAAATGAGTTTGAGGACATTTATGCCTGATAATTATATGAAAAAGATGTACAGTTTAGCGACTATCTGAAGGATAGTTGACTTGCATGATTAACTCATGAATTTCAGAAAGAAGTTATGCCATTGGTAAAGTGATAAAAATGAAAACATTATTTGGATTTAAGTGATGAAAATAGATAATTTAGATTCAAGTAATTTGAGATCTTTAAGTTCTTTCGTAAAGAATTTGAATAGTATTTTGTAGTTTATGAGGCACCACAGACAGTTCTTGTAAAGAAAAAGATAGAATTTTACCTGATTTGTGTAGATAACTCAGATGGCATTGTGAAGAACAGATTAAAAAGATGACAATGCAAAAAAACAGATTAGTAGGATAGACGTTGCAACAGATAAAGCAGGTGATGAAAATCTGGACTAAGAAATTAACAAGAGGACATTTTAGAAGAGAAAGGAAGATAATATTCAAGATGCAGTGGTAAGATAATTCACTGAATTTAGCCGGTGATTAGATAGAGAATGTGAGAAATAAATTCAGACGGTAAAAATAACTTTAGGCTCGGCGCCTGTGGCTCAAGTGGCTAAGGCGCCAGCCACATACACCTAAGGTGGCGGGTTCGAATCCAGCCTGGGCCACCAAACAGCAATGATGGCTGCAACCAAAAAAAAAAAACTAGCCTGCTGTTATGGCGGGCACCTGTGGTCCCAGCTACTTGGGAGGCTGAGACAGGAGACTCGCTTGAGCTCAGGTGTTGGAGGTTACTGTGAGCTGTGATGCCACAGCACTCTACCCAGGAGGATAGCTTGAGGCTCTGTCTAAAAATAAATAAATAAATAAATAATTTTAATATGTCTAACCTGTGAGATAAGCAAGTTAAGAGTTTCATTGACAGGAATAGTTAAAAAAAAGTGGGGGGTGGTACCTGTGGTTAAGTGAGCAGGGTGCTGGCCCCATTTACAGAGGGTGGTGGGTTCAAACCTGGCCCCTGCCAAACTGCAACAACAAAAAAATAGCCGGGCCTTGTGGCAGGTGCCTGTAGTCCCAGCTACTCAGAAGGCTGAGGCAAGAGAATCGTCTAAGGCCAAGAGATGGACAAAGTGAGACTCTGTCTCAAAAAAAAAAAAAAAAAGTGCACCTGAGAGAGAAATGAATGAATTCATCTTCCAATATTGGCGTTTTGTATCGCAGAGTTGGTATAATGCCAGCATGCACTGGCAGTGAATGGCAGGGGTTTAGAAGGCACGTTAGGATGGAGATGTACGTTTGATGGTTACGGCACAAAGGTCATCTTTGAAATTATAGGAATGATTATCTAGAATCCGCCTGTCAGATTTAATATTTTCTCACACTCCTTCACTGTGGTGATGTGTTGCTTTATTTTAGCTCACTTCATGTGTATTTTTCAGAATTCTCTATGCTGAAGGAACATTTCATATATATTTATATATTTCCCCATAAAATTCAGCATGATGCTTGGCATACAGTGATTATTTGCTACCAATATTCTGGTGACTTGAGCTTTGGGGAATCAGATGCATAGCTGATACCTATATATCAGCTTCCTTATTAACGGGAATTTTAAATTTGTAAATATTAAGCCAATAAAACGTACCACTCAACTCCTCAAAAATATATGCCACAGAAAAATTCATGCAATATATCTTCTTTCAATCATACCAAATTATGTTTCAACATTAGCTTTGAGGAAACATCAGTTAGATCCTATAGTCAAATAAAATTTGGCTGCTATCAATGCTAGGGCTACTTGCATACTGTATGCCTTCATAAGGCACACAGCCAGTTTGGCTACAAACTGGGTCCCTCTGCAGTCTGATTCTAATTCTCCTTTTCTCACCGTGTAACCAGTAATCTCCTTGTCTTCTACTACGTGTACTCCTGCTTCAGGGTGATTTTTAAGAATTTTCCTCAGACATTGTATTTGTGGATCTTCCAGCTCAGGGAAGTATCTGTGGAGTGCTATGCTCAAAATTTGCTGAAGCAAATATGCATTAAAAATGACTTTAATGCAGGGCAAGTGGTTGTGATCCAGGATCTCATCATTAGAAATGTTGTTTTACGGTTTAGGAAATCCCCTTCCCATGATTATCAGAAAATATGCTAATCCATAAAAGTTGTTTTTCCTGGAATAGAAATCTACTTTTTAAAATCGAACATTTAGTATGACTTGTTTTTATCATTGTAATGGAAATCTTTCCCAAATGGGTAATTTATGTTCTTGTCTATTAAATAAGATGTGCTGAATATAATTTAACTTTCCTTTAATGATTCAAGGCAACTATTAGCAACATCACTTGTTGCTGATAACTTCAGAATTATCAGGATCCAGCTCCTGATATCACCCTTGCAACTTCCACTCTGGGCCACAAAAGCATCGCGTGTCCTCGGGCTGATTTTACTGCCTGCTAACTTGTCTCTCAACTTCTCCTCATGCCCACTGCAGTCTGTTGTGAGAGGAGCTGGAATGATCTTTTTAAAGTTGCAGTCAGATCATGTCACTTCACAGCTCAACACATTCCAATAGTTCCCTATTGACTCTCACAATAGCCTCCAAAGCCTCAGATGACTTGATTCCCCATTACCGCTCTCCTCTCATTTCCTACTACTCTCTTTGAACACATGAGTCATGCTCCCTGTGCACCAGCTGTATTATGTGCTTCTTACAGTTTCTCCTGCCCTTCACAATACTTCAGTACATTTCCTAACCTTTGAGACACTCATAACCACAATAAAATGTTTGCTCAACATTCCATTTCAGAAACTCATCCATGCTGTGACATGTAATTGTGGTGCGTTCGTTTTCCCTGCTGTATAATTTATTCATTCACTGAATGAATATGCTCCAGTGTAATTATCCACTCCAATATCGAGAAACATACACACATATACACATGCTCAGAGAGACTTCTAATATATCTATTTTAATATGCTGCAAACACTAATAGTAACCAAAAACAGCTTGTCAAACGAGGTTTAAAATTAGCATCCATGAGTTTTGAATGGCAGCCCGAAGGACTTTTCTTCAAGGAAATTGTATAATTTTTGCGGATGATTAAATGGCTTAAGTTTATTGCTTTTAAGTATTCTAAATATTTGACATCAGAGAAAAAGTCATCGCAACACAAGTGGGATATTATTTTCTGTAATGGATAAGTGGCACTCATGAAAACTGTCAATATTATGGGCAGGAAAGAAAAAAGCCTCATCGGTGGATGATTTAATTTTCTACTTGTATTGTTTCTGTATTTATTTTAAATGAAATAAGTTATTGAACTCCAGAAAAAAGAATTTGAAATGAATTTCAAACATTTAGCACATTCCCAATGATTTAAAAAAAATGGAGAAAATCTATTAAAAAGGAAGCATAATGGGAAATGTTTATCTTTTCCAAAATTATCAGAATCAACCCTATTTGGAAAGATGAAAACTGAATTTTAAAATATATAAAACTATGTAAGACAAAAGTAAATCTGAAATGAAACTTTCCATAATATAAGCTTTCACCTGATTCCTAAGACAGTGCTACACTATTAAAATAGTTATCTTGTCTTCATTGAAACTCTAATGAGGTGTTAACAATGCCGAGAGTACCATGAAGATTTGTTGCCTGGTTAGGTGTGAGCAACACATTATTATTACTACTTGAAATATAACAGTAATGGTGATCCATTGTATTTACACAGCTCTATCTTTCAGGAGAATATCCCTAATTATAAGTGATATATGTACTTAGAAATTCCTTTGAGAGCTCTAGAAATAAAGACATATAATAGCTCATCGTACTATTGACTGAAGCATCAGACACACTATGTTCCTTGCTTGAGGAGTTGATTTAATCAGCTTCATTTACTGAAGAGATTACAGATTTTCCTGTAGATTGTAGATTGCTCCAATATATGAAAACCCAGATGACAGCTAGTGAATTGAGCCAAACAAGCTTTGTGTCATATTGGATGGCAAAATAAAAATAAGTCTCAGAGGATAAGACTATTTTAGTGCTGAGTTAGCCAATAATAAAATATATTCTATGAGTAAAATTCAGTTCTCTGCCATAGCCATTCGATATCAGTCCATTGAGCTACTATATAGAAATCTCACTAATATTACTTGTTCTTTTTTTTTTTTTTTTTTTGCAGTTTTTGGCTGGGGCTGGGTTTGAACCTGCCACCTCTGGCATATGGGGCTGGTGCCCTACTCCTTTGAGCCACAGGTGCCACCCTATATTGCCTGCTCTTTTGAGTGAGATGAAATGAAATGCATCTTCAGCTCATTTGAGGATATTCAGTAACTGGAAGGTTAAGAAAATTTCATTTTTCTCAGAGTAAACTCCTACTTGGTAAGGATTCACCCCTGGAAATAGGCTCCAAAATTTAGAAATCAAGGACTAAGAGGTCTCTAAAAGGTAAAATAAAGTACCATGTCTTGCTGTTAAATTTATACTAACATATCAGTACATGCATATTAAAAAACAAATAGAACTAAAATTTTTTTGTAGAGAATATTATGGGGTTACCAGAATAGAAATTACTGTACACCTCCACTTTTTCCCCTCACTCTACCTCTTTTTTTTTTTGCAGTTTTGGCTGGGGCTGGGTTTGCACCCACCACCTCCAGCATATGGGGCCAGCGCCCTACCCCTTTGAGCCACAGGTGCAGCCCCACTCTCCCTGTTAATCAGTGTCACAGTGACATCATGAGAATCCCACAGTAGGTGCTGATTTCACCAATCTGTGCTTAACACGTATACTTGGAAGGGATACGATAGTAGCTATTGTCCTTTTCATATACCAGGCGTCCTCAAACTCAGGCCCACAGGCCACATGCAGCCCACCTAGGACATTTATCCAGCCTGCCGGGTGTTTTTGCCGCTACTGCCTGTCCTGCTTAGCAGCCGACTCATCTTGGGGCCCGCAGTCCAGCCCTCCAACAGTCTGAGGGACAGTGCACTGTTCAAAAAGTTTGAGGACCCCTGTATACCATAACAATCTGAAGATTTTTTTTTTAATTTCAACAACTAATGGTAAGTAACAAGGACAGAAATGTTCGTAATAAAACTAACAGAAATAGTACATGGTTCAGCAAGTAGTAGCAATTTCACCAAAAAAGCAATGTAAAATGTAAGCCATCATCAGTGATCAATACTGTGAAAAACTGTCATACAAACAAAACCAAAACAGAGCAAGATGAAAATGATCCTTTGAGGAAAAGCGTTTACGTAATAACATAAGATGATCCCCTATTTAGAACGGGTTGACTTAATTATTCCTACTTTACGATGATGCAAAAGCAATATTCACTCTGTATAAAATGTACTTTGATATCTTATACAAAAATTGTATTTGTCCACGTTCAGTCCAGTATTTAACAAATTACATGAAACATTCAACAGTTTATTATGAAACAGACTTGGTGCTAGATGATTTTGACCAAATGCAGACTAACGAAATTGTTGTGAGCAAGTTTTTGGTAGTTTAGAGCTAAAAAGCATTTCAACGTACATGTTCAACTTAAGAAGGGTTCATTGGGATATGACCCCTCCAGGTGAGGAGGATCTGTATTTCTCATTATATTTTGAAAGACTACAGAAGAATTAAGTGACCTGTAGATTCCTATGAATGTTTCAATCTCTAACCCTGACTTTAATTACAAACATACTTTCAGCAGCGAGTGAATGTTTTTCCCCCTAACAAGGAGGTTTACTTGTTAAGGTGTACTTACCTAAATACTTGTATGTAGTATTTAGATAAGGATTATCACAAGTAAATTAAAATCTACTTTTATTACATCACTACTGAAAAATGTATATTCTATATTATTGGATTAATTGTACATGACATTATACATTACTGTATTAGGCTGACAAAATAAGTTTATTTTTTAAGCTGTAATGACAAGTTAGTATAAAATGAAGATTTCTATAATCAGCATGACTTTTTTTTACCACTTTTTCCCTCATTCATTCATAGGTGGAAATACCAGTTAATTCCAAATATTTCATAAATAAGGGACTGCGGTTATATTTTGACATACTGATTTCAATTCTTTTGTATGTATACCCAGAAGGGAGATTGCTGAATTGTATACCAGTGCCATTATGTTTTGGTTACTCTGGCTCTGTAGTGTAATTTGAAGACAGGTAACATGCCTCCTCCAGTTTTATTCTGTTTGCTCAGGATGGCTTTGACTATCCTGGGTCTTTTGCAATTCCATGTAAATTTTAGAATTTTTTTTCTGTTTCTGTTATGGATTTCATTGATATTTTGCTGGGGATTGCACTGAATCTGTAGATTGCTTTGGGTAGTGTGGATGTTTGTAAAATACTGATTCTTCCTCTTCCCCTCTCTCACTCCTTGTTCTCGAGTCTCTTTTCTTTTTCTCATCTCTTCCTTCCACTCTCTTCCCTTTCTCTAATGTAAAATACGCTTATACTTTTATTTTCTAAAAAAATGTTCATTTTTTTTCCAATTCACTAGTATGGTATAACTTTTCATTTTTGTGTGTGTTATCTTCAATTTCTTTCATCAATGTCTTCTAAACACCTTTGTCTACTTTGGTTAAGTTTATTGCTATGTGTTTTATTTTATTTGTAGCTATTGTGAATGGGATTGTTTTCTTGGTTTATTTTTGAGATTGCTGTTTTCTCTGTTGGCACAGAAAAATGCTACTGATTTTTGTATATTGATTTTGTGTCCTGCAACTGTACTCAATTTGTTTATCAGTTCTAACAGTTTTTGGTTGAAGTATTTCGGTTTCTCTGAATAAAATATCATCTCATTTGCAAACAAGCATAATTTGATTTCATCCTTTCCAATTTGGAGTCCCCTTCTTTCTTCCTCTTTTCTCATTGCTTGAGCTGGAACTTCCATACTTTGTTGACTTTTAGTGGTGAATCTGGGCATCCTTGTCTTGCTCCAAATATTTGAGGAAATGCTTCCCACTTTCCTGCATTCATTATAAACTTAGCTTTGGGTTGTCATAGGTCATTTGAGATAAGTTCCTTTTATAGTAGGTTTATGAGAGATTTTTTTTTTCATTGAGGGAAGTTAAATTTTATAAAATGTTTTTCAAGCATCAGTTGAAATAGACAGATATTTTTGACCTTCATTCTTTCAATAAGAGATATTATATTGATTGATTTACATATGGTGAATCATCCTGGGATGAATTCCAATTGATCATAATGAATAACCTTTTTGATATGTTTTTGAATTTAGTCTGGTGGTACTTTGGTTGAGGATAATTTCTTATATGCTCATCAGAGATATTGGGCTGCAGTTTTCTTTTACTATAGTGTCTTCATCTGGTTTTGGTGTCAGGATGATACAAGCCTTATAGAATCAGTTTGGTAGTATCCACTCCTCCTCAAATTTCTGGAATAGTTTATATAGGATTGGTATTAATTTTGCTTTAAATACTTCATGTGGAATTTAGCAGTGAAACCATCAGAAGGCTATTACTATTTTTATATCGTTACTTGCTATTAACTTATTCAGGGTTTGGATATCCTTCTGGTTCAATCTGGTAGGTTGCGTGTTTCTAGGAATTCATCCATTTTTTACATTGTTTTAATTTTTTATTTATTTCTTTTTAAAGACCTTTGAAGTACTCCCCTTGGGAAGCTATGAACCAATGCCAGGGCCTAGTCTACCCTTCAAAACAATTTTGGGAACTCTTTCTCTGAAATGATGACCAAAGCTGTTGTTCTACAGAGTCTGACACTTAAGTCAGCAAACTTGCCACCATGCACTTCCACTGGCAGCAATGCGCAAACAACTCAGTAAGGTTTCATGACGTTGGTGTATCAGTGTCTCACAGCCAGCTGTGTTCCTGCAGACATGGCAGTGTCTATCAGAGTGGCATTCGTTATCTTTCTGTATGCTTTTTTGTGCCATACAATGACAGCTTTGATGTCCATTCCAGAAAAAGTGTTCCAAAATTGTTTTGAAAAGTGGCCTAGGCACTGGCATCAGTACATCACTATCCAAGGGGAGTACTTTGAAGGTGACTATAGCAATACTCAGTGACAAGGCATAGGGTCCTTTTCTAGGGTGAGTTTGTGAACTTGTTTGCCAGGACTGATACACACACACATGCATACACACATACGGATATATTCAACTGATTTTCATTTTATAACATCCAGTGGAACCTACCTATAATGTCAGCTGACTATGATGAGATGAATTTTGAAATACGCCATTGGAATTCCAGTAAGTTTACACTTAGGTTTATAAAAGAATAAACACACTAAAAAAAGGACTATTCTTTTGAAAGTGATTTAATGGGTGCAATGCTTTACTTTTATACTTCTCTGACATGTTGTCTTCATAATCTCAAAAACTATCTGTTCTTTTGATACAAAAACACAATTTGGAGAAAATGATGCTAGTTTTAGACATGTTTGGGGGTTTTTCTCAGCCAACTTTATAATTTTGTTCTATCAAAATATTTTCAAGTTAAAAGCAAATAATATAGTAATGCTCATAGATAACTAAGATATACTTGTTTACAGGTTGTGAAGTCTCTTTCTGTACTTTTTAACCATCATAAGATATGCAGAATGTAGGTAGGGCATGTAAAATTACAAAACTAATGATTAAATTGAACTGTGCTTGATTTTTTGAGCTGCCAGATGTGAGTACATTTATTTATAAACATTAATTAGTATTTTGGGAATCAAAATGCTCCTTCCTCTATCAATTACTACTGTGTCAGGCATTTTTTTTTATTTCAGTTTTTATACTAAGCTCATTAGCATCAATAACTTTAGTTCTTATAATTTCCAATCTTTATAGATCAATAATTAATATTAAAAATTACTGTTTATTGTGTTGATATTCTCTTTTCCTTTTTGTTTTGTTTTTTGTTTTGAAATTTACTTATTTTATGTGAAAGATAAAATTGTATGTACTTATGGTGCCTAACATGTTGTTTTAAGATACATACACAATGTAAAATGGCTTATTTGAAAGGATTAACATGCATGGTACTTAAAATACTGATCATTGAAAGGTGCAAGAACACAAAATCTACTCTCTTAGCAATTTTCAAGAATAAAACATATTAATTATAATCATTATATTGTAAGTGAAATTTTGTATTTTTTTAATCCAACATCTCCTTAAGCTTCCTTTTCTCAACTTAAAATATATAAATAGGGAAAACTATCTTAAAAGAAGCAGCAAGTGTTCACATGTAAATGTTGTTTCCATAAATAAGATAATCAATACTGCATCTAATGTGTTATTTGCGAAGACATTGGCATGTGAGTTTTACCTGCCTCTGTAGATGAAGTAGTTCATTTATCATCACCTTTGTGTAGATGTAAGCAATATTTTAAACATTTCAATTATTATGGGTATGTCATAGTTATATATATTTACAGGATACAAGAGAGGTTTTGATACAGGCATGCAATGCATATTAATCAAAACTGGATAATTGGAGTATCATCAGCTCAAGCTTTATCATTTCATTGTGTTAGGAAACTTTTGGTTCCACTTTCTTAATTATACTAAAGTATACCCTAACTTATTTTTGCTCATATCACTCTTTTGTGATTTCAAATATGGTTCGTCCTATCCAACTAATCTATTTTTGCACCCATTGACCATCTCCTTTGAGCCTCCACTTCCTGGTATACTTCCCAGACTCTGATAAACATCATTTAGTCTCTGTTTCCATGAGATCATTTATTAATGTGTTAATATTCATCTCTCACAGATAAGTGAGGCCATACAAATTAGTCTTTTGTGCTTGGCTTATTTCACTTAATGCTCTCTAACATGGGTGGGATTACAGAACATTAAGTGAAATAAGCCAAGCACAGAAAGAACTAATGGCTTGTGGCTATATGCAATTCCACTGTGTATATATACCACAAGTTTTTTTAATCCATTTATCCCTCGATAAACACTTGGGTGGATTCCAAATCTTGGCTATTGTGAGTACTGCTGGAATAAATATAGGAGTGCCAGTATCTATTCAATATACTAAATTCCTCTTCTTTAGCTATATCCCCAACAATGGAATTTCTAGGTCATCTGATAGTTCTATTTTTAGTTTCCTGAGTGACTGCCATACTATTTCCATAGTAGTCACCCTAATTTATATTCTCACTAAAGAGCAAAGTTCTAAAACTTTGTAAAAAATGGATTGATAGATAGATTAGAATATTACTTAGAGTTGATAAAAGCATATAGAGTTCATTTCTATTTCTTGACAATGATTTGAACACAGCTTAGCTAGATATTCAAAAAGTTTATATGTTCATTATTGGGTCTTGGTATCTTACAAATTCTTTTGAGTGCAGGGGGTTATTTCACCAAAAGTTCTTACAAAAAAATTTCTTAAAATCACATTCCTGGGCCTGTAGCTCAGGGAGTAGGGCACTAGCCACATGCACCAAAGCTGGCGGGTTCAAGCCCAGCCCAGGCCTAACTGCAGCCAAAAAATAGCTGGATGTTGTGGTAGGCACCTGTAGTTCCAGCTACTCAGGAGATTGAGGCAAGAGAATTGTGTAAACCCAAGAGTTTGAGGTTGCTGTGAGCTGTGATCCCACAGCACTCTGCTGAGGGTGACATAGTGAGAGTCTGTGTCAAAAAAAAAAAAAATCATATTCCTGTATTTGCTTTCAAAGGAAGTGCTATGTTTCTATAATATTAACATGTCTCAGAGACTTTTGTCATGTCTCCTCCCAATATTATAAATTAACTCTAAATGTGATATTTATTTTCAGAATTTGGCCACCTTTAATTCCCTTTAATAGAATTTTAAAATACCCCATGTCCCATATACCTAGTTAAAAATAAAGTTACATTATTTTGAAAGGTAACATATGTTTGGTTAGAAGAATAGATAGTAAGCTAGGAAAATTAATATCACATAAGTTCTTTATGAAAAAATAAAAGGAATTGTGCTATCATTACTGGAAGAGCATGGAAACCAAGAAAAATCACAATGATTCTATGAATTTATCATTCTGTAAATAGAAATGTCAAATGTACCTTACATATAAGGATGCTTTTAAAAACCAGCCAAAGTATCATTTTCCATTTTGCTTCAGATACAATAATCATAAGAGACAAATGTGTAACTGAATTGAAATGGCTCTGAACACTTCATGGTCTGCAAGTTGGGTTCTGATGGTCTTTACCCATTTATATTCTCCATAAAAATGTGTTTAAACTATACTTATACTTTGTTATCTTACTGTATACATATATTTCCTCTAAAGTACCTCAAATCCTTTGTGAAACCACACATGCCATTAATTAATTGCTTAATTTTGTGCAGCTGCATAGTGCCAGGCCCCCTGCCAGATCCTGGAAATACAAAGATAAACAGGACATAATCCCTTTTTTGCAAGGAGTTGAAAACGCAGCCAATGTACGTCCCATTTTCATGACACATTGGAATATAGCAAGCTCTCCCACATTATCATATTTGATATACACACATAGGAAATTTAAAAAGTGCATTAGAAGCATGTTTACTCTTCCTGGGTACTGAACTGAAACAATTATTTTTTTTCAATAATGAATCCACTGGGAAAATCTGGCTAATATGTGAAAACTCAAATCTGAACAGATGTGTTGTTCTGGGAAAATAAGCAGGATTTTGGTGAAGTTGCCTTTGATTCTGTACTATGTCATTGGATCTTTATTTCTATGTGGCAAAATGCATCCATCATAATTAAAATCTGAGAACCTAATATTTATATGCAAAATGCCATTTGGGTACTAGTTCTGCTTAGCTTTGAAAGACAGTGATGTGACCTCATGTAAGATAGAGTGTCAAGAATCCAAAGCCAATAAGTAGTGGGAAACTTGATACCATATTAAGAAAAGCCTTGATATACTCATTGTTGAATCTTTAAATATGTGAATATTATACATCTGTAAAGAAAAATGACCATTTACTAAATAATCGTGATAGGCATGTGTATATATACATAATTGAAATATTATTTACATTTTATTATACCAAATACAAAGTACAGATATTTATGTACCTCAGTGCTCATTATTGTTTTTTTGGCTGTAATTTAAAAATTGATTTTAAAACAAAGTTATTTACTTTTCCATTGCTTTCTTCACCCCACTGCTGAAAGAGGGAGCCCTGTTCTAGGCTTATGGGGTGACCAAATAAATGTCCCTTAATAGTTGAGCCATAAATTGACAGAAGTTTATTAATCACATAAACAGAATCACTCAGATTGTGGAGGAGCAGGATACCACACACTATAGAGAGAGACAGGAGGGTCACAAAAGCAAGAACAGAATGAACAAGCATGGGCTGCGGGAGGCAGGATTTAAAGTAGTTACAAGAGAACCAGGGAAACCCTAGTTTCCCTGTGAGAATGTGGTTGGCTTGTTTGGGTGATTTCACAGACTGGCAGGGAAATGAAACTAACTGTGTGGAGGATGAGATGAAGTACACCAGCTCTGGCTGACAGGGGAGCTTGAGGGGCAGGAAGCTTTCCTATGGGGAGAGCGCATGTCTAGCAAAAACCCAGAGGACTCAATTTTAGACCGCTGGGATTCTGTGAATTCTATGATGTCAAGGAAAAACATAAACTTTTAAATACATCCATAAGCCAGTTCTATTGTTGAAATTCTCATATTATAAGAAATATTCAAGAGCGACCTCAAATAGCTAAAGTAGCTTCTGAAAAGGAATAGTCCCTCTCTTTCCACAGAAATTTTAAACTGACACATGGTGATAGAAATGGAAAATAGTATAGAAATAGAGCCCGGTGATTTGGATCCCAGCATAAAAGCTTTCCTGATATGTCATAATCTGTAATAAATCAATTGTAGGTATTCATGGTAGGCTGCTCCTAATCTTATAATCCCTATCAAAAATAAATACTTACATACCATTTATTAAAAATTCTAGTGTTGGGTAGTGCCTGTGGCTCAGTGAGTAGGATGCCAATCCCATACACCAAGGTTGGCGGGTTCAAACCCAGCCCTGGCCAAACTGCAACAAAAAATAGCCAGGTGTTGTGGTGGATGCCTGTAGTCCCAGCTACTAGGGAGGCTGAGGCAGGAGAGTCATCTAAGCCCAGGAGTTGGAGGTTGCTGTGAGCTGTAACACAGCACTCTACCGAGGGTGATGGAGTGAGACTCAGTCTCTAAAAAAAAAAAAAAAAAAAAAAAAAAAAATTCTAGTGTTAATTTTAGAACGAAAATACAAATTAAATATATGATAATTTTTATTCTTTATGTATGCTAACATATTTAATTATCTTTTATTTTTAACTTTAAGGTCAATTAGAAAGTAAACATTGCATATGCTTAGTAAACATTCGTTTGCAATGTTTAATAGGTAACTATGTAATCTAAATCAAATATCTTATTTTATTTTAATTTTTTAAGACATAAACACGTAGATCATGTATACATTAATGCATTTATAGGGTACAATGTGCTTATTTTAAATACAATTTGGAATGCTTACATCAAACTAGGTAATATAACCTCACCTCATGTACTTTATGATTCATGAATCTACTTTTGATTAAAACTTATTTATTATTGCAGTCATATAATTTGTATAAAAGTTAAAAGTTACTTGGGATCACTTTAACATTTTATACTTGCCCCCCCTCCCTTTTCTTTTGTAGAGACAGAATCTCACTTTATCACTCTTGGTAGAGTGCTGTTGCACTGCAGCTCACAGCAACCTCCAATTCCTGGGCTTAGGCGGTTCTCTTGCTTCAGCCTCCTGAGTAGCTGGGACTACAAGTGCCCACCACAACACTTGGCTATTTTTTTGTTGCAGTTTGGCCAGAGCAGAGTTCAAACCCGCCACCCTCGGTATCTGGGGCCAGTGCCTTACTGACTGAGCCACAGGCACCACCCTACTTGCCTTTTAATTTAAATATTACTTATGTAAATTTGTAAAAAAATTATATTAAATGGATTAAGTATGATTTATGGAACATATATGATATTGGATTTTTGACTTTAAAAAAGTTTTAAAATTCTCTTTATTCATCTAAAAGATTCTAATTTCAAAGCAACAATTCCACAATGATTAAATGATTTTTATACACTAAATTTAGAGTGCTTAAAATTGCACAAATTTTGAATAGCTATAAACTTACCTTTTTAAAATTATTCATAACAATGTGATTCATGTAGACCTATGTCTTCCTCCTTAAATTATCAGGTGAAACTAGCCATTTAATATATTATAGAAATATTTATCCTAGGAAATAAATCTGATGAACAAATATAAATAATTATAAATACTTTAAATTGACTTTCTTCAAAACCATGTTATTAACCAATGGTTACATGCAACCCTGTTGCTGGGCATGGGGTCTTCCATTTGGGACTGTCAGATTCCTTCACAAGCTTCTTCTATTATTTAACCAATAATGCTCAGTCTTGCACTAAAAAAAAATTACATTGAGGTGCATATTCACATAGGCTTTAAGGAGGCTTCCAGGAATATTTCAGGGTAGCAAATATTTTGCAATACATACATGTGCTGTTGCTACGTATAAGAAGCCCAAAAGGAGGTGGGGATCTCCTTTTCACATAGATTGGGAAAGTTACTTCAACTTTCTTTTTTTCATTAAGTAAGACATTCCAAATCAAAAACATCTTTTGACTGGCATTTTTTGCAGATGTCTAAGTTTTGTGAGCCGAACTATAATTTACAAAAACAAGATTTTCCATGTGGTTTATTTCCCTTTGAAACATCTCATTGACATTTGACATTTGATTTTGATTTTTCAGGACCATCTCAGAAATAATGTCATATGCCATCTCCTCACAATATTGATATCAACAAATTCTATGGATGGTAGTGACTACTTCAGTGAGTGTTCCTGCAAACATACCATGAATTGTGAATACACACCCAGACTAGTGGTGAGATCTGTGGGAATAGGCAGTGTATTCTCAATGGAGGTTATATTACCCATATGGGTGAATAATTGTTTATGAGTGGTGGAATCTGAGATATTACAATGATTTGTGACCCTCGAAAGTGCCACAGTATGTAAGTAGATATACTTAATATCTCTAGTATTAAAGTTTTATGGTGAGGGATTTAGGGGAAAAATTGCAAAAGGCTTATGGGATCAATAAGCAGAAATGAGAACAAATAAGAAGTTCTGAAACAATGATATAAAACACCTTCACTTGAGATTTGATGACCTGCACTTGGTTTGATTTGCTGATCCAGTAAAAAGCAAAACTTGGCAGCTTTGGTAAATTTTCAAATAAAACAGCAATATTGTTTTGGCAATAAATAATGATCTTATAAATAATTTTCTAACAGTGTTTTAATGTAAGAAAACTGAAAATAATCACAGTTTTAAAATTTTGAAGTATTTTATTACCATTATTTTTAGATTACTTTAGAAAACATATATAACTGATGAAAGTTATAGAGAAAATTAAGAATTTTATTTATTTATTTATTTATTTTGAGACAGAGCCTCAAGCTGTCCCCCTGGGTAGAGTGCTGTGGCATTACAGCTCACAGCAACCTCCAACTCCTGGGCTCAAGTGAGTCTCCTGCCTCCACCTCCCAAGTAGCTGGG
>CAUYQS010024165.1:0-37239 GCA_963574585.1 Otolemur crassicaudatus
CCCGCCACAACGCCCGGCTGTTTTTTTTTTTTTGGTTGCAGCCGTCATTGTTGTTTGGCGGGTCCGGGCTGGGGATTCGAACCCGCCACCTTAGGTGTACGTGGCTGGCGCCTTAGCCGGTTGAGCTATAGGCGCCGAGCCCATGTGGCTTATTTTCAAGATTAAAATCACCAAGGCCGGGTGTGGTAGCTCATGCTTATGATCCTGGCACTCCGGGAGACGGATGCAGGAGGATTGCTTGGGTTTAGGAGTTCAAGAGCAGTGTGAGGAAGAATGAGACCCCATCTCTGCTACAAATAGAAATATTAGCTGGGCATTGTGGTGGGCACCTGTAGTCTCAGCTACTCAGGAAACTGAGGCAGTAGGATTGCTTAGACTTAGAAGTCTGAGATTGCTGTGAGCTAGACTGACACCATGGTAATCTAGTCTGGACAACAGTGTGAGACTCTGTGTCTCACACACACACACACAAAAAGATCAAAATCGTTAGAATGGAATTTCTCAAACCATCCACATACTGTGCTTTCTTTGGACACATCCTTCTCAGTCACTTTGTTGGTATTTCAGCCTGTGTGCTACATTGGTTCCACGATGGAACTCACAGTCCACCCCTAATAAAAACCCATGTTGACTTACCCATGGTTTCACAAAAATTGCTCTGTAAGAAACATTTTTTAAAAGTAATCACAAGCCAAAACATGCATGTGAAAGAATGAGACTGACTCTTCACAATTAAAAAAAAAGGGTCAAAGTGAAATGTCAGAGATATCAGCTATCAAACTTAGTACTTTAAGAAATTGGCCATTTCTTACTTAATAACCTAATATTAACCAACGTTACTGACAGGTGTAATTACTCAGGTTTTCCTGAGTAATTCATTCTTACCAGTACAGATGTGGCGGGCCATCCTCTCTGTGTCCTTCTCGTGCTTGGCAGTATCGTATCTGAGTTCTGGCCACCCTGCTGAGCAGGGCGGTGCCACCTCACTTTTATTTCCCTTTGTCTGTGATCCTGTCCAATAAAATAGATTTATAGTTTGTTTGTAAATCCAATCATATTTCTTCTGGCTGTTTCATAATTCAGCTTATTTTGGAAACAAGGTTTTTTAGCCTTCAGGTAACCTTGCTGTAACACAGTTAGACCGTCTTGGTTTCTGAACTTCAGTGATATATATTAATAGAATCTTCTATATCCATAGGGTGTGGAATTCTTTGATGAAAAGCTGAATTCTTTATGTATGGCCTGGCTTGTGGACCATGGTGAGTAGACAAATTAAAAATAGACTATTGTGGAATGCCTGTTTTTGCATATGTCCCAATATAACCAGATATTTGACCTGAAAGTCCAGTCTTTTGAATATAAATTTGATGTTTCTATCAGGCTTTTATTTTTTCTTGAGACAGAGCCTCAAGCTGTCGCCCTGGCCTCACAGTTCACAGCAACCTTCAACTCCTGGGCTCAAGCAATTCTCCTGCCTCCACCTTCCAAGTAGCTGGGACTATAGGCACCTGCCACAACTCCCAGCTATTATTTGTTTGCAGCCACAATGTCCAGCTATTTTTTGGTTGCAGCCATCATTGGCGGGCTTGGGTTAGATTCCAACCTGCCAGCCCAGGTGTATGTGGCTGGCGCCTTATCCATTTGAGCCACAGGTGCCAAGCCTCTACCGAGTTTTTGAATCTTCAGTTTTATTTTATTTATGTCTATGAGACAGTCTCTTTTCCTGGTTTCTAGTCTATCCCATTATTACCACACTGTTCCCTTTATGCACCTGCTGGCTTCTTGTTCCAGGATCACATTTGACCATGTAAAGGGTGCCTTCAGCAACTATAGATGAGGTTGGACAGGGATTGGGATCAGATGAAAAGCCAAGGAGGAAAGCAATGGCTACTTGGCTTTTTGGAGGAGACACTGAGAAGGAGGTGTAGAGTGGGGCATTATAGGATTCTTAGGTGTGGCAGACATCAGCTGTGCCCTGGGACAGAGAGGGCCCGGGTTTCTGGTTTTGGTGAGAGGAAGGCTTCCTGCTTGCATCCTGACTGACTACTGCTTGATGGCAGGAGGATATGGGTTCCGGGAGGTCATGTAGGACAGCAGGAATGAGCGGTGACTTTGCTGAGGTCTGGGTAGATGTGTAGGCATATATCCTCTCTTTGTCTACCAGCCAGCAGTGGATGGAGGACGTACCCTCTGCACCAGGTCCCAGGTCCAGACTTGGCAGCTTCAGTGTAGCTTTGGGGCCTGTTGTGATGAATGCTCCTGGGCGCTCATGTGACGCTGTCCTTGAGTGTTGGTGCCATATTTTGGCGGACACAATGAGTATCCTGTCTCAGCTCCCTGGTATCTTGTATATGCTTGCTTTATGTATTGAGTGTCGTCTTTGTTCATCTGTGGGTGCTGTGTCTGCATACTCGGGAGGAATGTGGATATTTGTGTCTGCTTATGCTTATAGGTGGTTTTGTTAAAGGCCTATTTGGATCATATGAGAGATCATATGATTAAGAGAATGTGAAAAGGAGGGTGTGGAAAAAATATGTGAATGCTTCCAGTGTTTCCAAAATAGATGGTGAAGGCTTTTTTTCTTCTCTAAAGTTACCTTTTTATAGCTTTTATTCTTTTTTTCTTGAGATAGAGTCTCACTATGTCACCATGGAGTAGAGTGCCATGGTGTCATAGCTCACAGCAACCTCCAATTCTTGGGCTTAAGTGATTCTCTTGACTTAGCCTCCCAAGTAGCTGGGACTACAGGTGCCTGCTGCAATACCCAGCTATTTTTTGTTGCAGTTGTCATTGTTGTTTTAGCTGGCCCAGCTGGGTTCGAACCCACCAACCTTGGTGTTATGTGGCTGGCGCCATAACTACTGTGCTGCGGGTGCCGAGCCATGTTTTTTTCTTTTTAAATAAACTTAAAGTTGGCAAATCATAGGAAAGAAAGTCTTCTGGGAAAAAAAAGTTTATATTATTTCTGATAAATACAAGGGTACCAAAAAAACCTATACACATTTTATGAGATGTTATGTGTATATTTTCGAAGTTGAATTGAAGGTACCATTGCTGGTCACTTGTTCTTAGACAAGCTACGCACATCTATTTTACTACACTTTGTCTACTTTTGATAATGATTGATTTTACTTCCAACAAGTTCTCTTAAAATGTGTATGTACTTTTTTGGTGCCTCTGGTAGTTAGTGGAAATGGTACATCCCAATGTATCATTCTGTATTTTTTGAAAGCTAGATTCTAGATTAAGACTTTTATTTATTTTATTTATTTATTTTCTTGAGACAGAGTTTTACTTTGTTACCCTCAGTAGAGTGCTGTAGCGTCACAGCTCATAGCAACCTCAAACTCTTGGGCTTGAGATCCTCCCGTCTCAGCCTCCCGAGTAGCTGGGACTATAGTTCACCTGCCATGATGCCCAGCTATTTTTTAAAGCCAGGGTCTCGCTCTTGCTCAGGCTCCTGAGCTCAGGTGATTCACCTGCCAGCCCCAGTGTATGTGGCTGGTGCCATAACCACTGTGCTATGGGTGCCGAGCCAGGAGAATTTATTTTTTAGAGGACAAAGGAGAAAGCATGAAAGTAGTGAACACAGAGTGAGGTGAACGTTCAGAGAAACCTTGCTCGTCAGTTGGACCTTGAGGGGACAAAAGGAGAGAGAGTCACACACACAAAGGCAAAACAAGGAGAGAAAACAGGCAGAACTGTGGAAGGATTTGCATTATTTCTTCTGACAGCAGAATTAAGAGGAGCCAAGAACATAGTAGGCATCTGGCCAAGTGGAGTTCAGTGCAGCTAAGGCCTTGGTCAAGGCTGAGCCTGTGTGTGGTTACTCTGGCAGTGGCTCCCTTGCCATACTAATGGAATGATGATGAAAAACAACAGAAGTGTATTAAAAAATAGTTACTAAGTAGAGGAGAAGATACAAATGCTTTAGCTAGCTCTGTCTAGGAGGAGGGAATGGGAGTCCAGTCACAGACAAAGAGCCTGGATGTGAACAGAAGAATCTTTGTCACACATAAACGGCTTTCACTGCTCCTTGCTGTTTCTGGGTATTGCTGACAGCTGATGTTTTGCTTGGACTGTAATAAGCTGTGTTGTTCACCATCTATGCTGTCTTGCCTTTTCTCAACGTCATTGCCCAGAAGGATCCACGGACTGGGGAAAGCTGCGTATTTCTCATCTGGAGGCTTGTATACATTGTCTGGGATTGGGACTGTGGATAGTTATTCCTGCCCTTACTGGTAATCCAGTAGGATTGGGCCACCTGGTGAGAGAAGTAGAATACAACTCTGAATTTATTGAAATCCTATTGAGTCTCACTGGATCTGTGAAGTGACAACAGACTTGTCTTTATTCACTGCTTATATCACAACTAGTTTCAAGAAGATAGTAGCTCAGATGTTTATTATCTAGATTTATCCTACCTTTGATAAATGATCTTATAGAGAATTATTAGATGTTAAGGTACATTTATTCACAGAAGACATTTGGCATCTTGACTTTTTTTTTCCTTCAGTTTTTGGCCAGGACTGGGTTTGAATCTGCCACCTCTGACATATGAGGCTGGCGCCCCACTCCTTTGAGCCACAGGTGCTTTTTTTCCTTTTTTTTTTTTTTTTGTAGAGACAGAGTCTCACTGTGTGTTGCCCTCTGTAGAGTACTGTGGTGTCTCAGCTCACAGCAACCTCCAGCCCTTAAGCTTAAGTGATTCTCTTCCCTCAGCCTCCCAAGTAGCTGGGACTACAGGTGCCTGCCACAATGCTTGGCTGTTTTTTTTTTTTGCAGTTGTCATTTTCTAGCTGGTCTGGGCTGGGTTTGAACCTGCCACCCTTGGTGCATGTGGCTAGTGCCATATCCAGTGTGCTGTGGGCGCTGAGCCAGGCATCTTGTCTTTTAATGGAGAAGCAAGTTGGCCTGAGTTTTAATTTGCCATTGTGTAGGTGACCACAGTGGCCTCTACGTCATATCCTGGACCTCTTTTTCTCCTCTCAGTGGTTTTCTTGATGCTGCTTGAATAATTTTGCTGAAATACCACACTGGTCATTGGGTCACAAGTTTGCTTTAAAAACCCATCAGTGTTTTTCTTACCAGATCTAAGTTTAGCTTTCAAGATACTCTGTGGTCTATATCTACAGACAGTTGTCTTACCTTGAAGTCTTACAGATTTCAGGTTGTTCCTGTGTGTCCTGGGTATATTTTACCCTTTCCAGGGATCTCTCCCCTCTTCTTTCTTTTTTTGCAAATCCCCCGAGTCTTCAGTGCCCAGTGCTAGGCCTGATTCTTTCCTGAACACTTCCCAGACCCTCCCTGTTCACTGTTCTCAGTGCTACCATGCCCAGCTAATTTTTTTGTTTCTAGTAGGAACTGAGTTTTGGTCTTACTCAGGCTGGTCTGGAACTCCCAGCCTCCTAGAGTGCTAGTGCTAGGATTATAGGGGTGAGCCACTGCACCCAGTAGAGCAGCGGTTCTCAACCTGTGGGTCACAACCCCTTTGTAACAATGAAAATACATCTTGCATGTCAGATATTTACATTACGATTCATAACAGTAGCAAAATTACAGTTATGAAGTAGCAACAAAAATAATTTTATGATTGGGGGTCACCACAACATGAGGAACTGTATTAAAGGATTGTGGCAGTAGGAAGGTTGAAAACCAGTGCAGTAGAGTCTTGCTCTTTCTCCCAGGTTGGGGTGAGTGGTAATCAGTTATATCTTACTATAACCTCCAATTTCTAGGCTTAAGGAATCTGCCTTCTCCCCCTCTCCCCACACCCCCCTCCCCGCTTCCCAAATAGCTGGGACTATAGGTACATGCCACCACACTTGGCTAATTTGTTATTTTTTATAGAGATGAGGTTTTGTTGTGTTGCCCAGGCTGGTCTCAAGCGTTCCTCCCACCTTGGCTTCCCAGAGTTCTGGTATTATAGGTGTGAGCCACTATATCTGGTCTGTTTTCTTTCTCTAAGAAGTAGCACACAGTAAGCGCGGTGATGCATATATGAGCTCCTTGGATCTCTTTCCTTGGACATACACATTTTGAAACTTTAACAACAAATTAGTATATTCTGCATTGTGGGTGAGCATGCTTGGTGTTGCAGTGTGATTTCATGTGGAGTGTTTGCAGACAGGTTTTGTTTTTGGTCTGTGTTTGATGCTGATGTGAGTAAACTACGTTATATTTATAAAGCAATAAGCAATGTCAGACTGTTTTTGACCTCTTCTGCAGTATATGCCATCCGAGAAGCTGCCACCAACAACCTCATGAAACTAGTTCAGAAGTTTGGTACAGAGTGGGCCCAAAATACCATCGTTCCCAAAGTGTTAGTGATGGCAAACGATCCTAATTACTTGCATAGAATGACCACTTTATTCTGCATCAATGTAAGTATAACACAGCTGTTTCCTGCTAAGCTCAGGCATTAAAGTAATTATTAACAATTTCTGTCTTCTCTTTGGATTATATTTCTTAGATGGATTAATTTAGATAGGGGATGAGAGCAAATGTCCATTTTAAAATCCACATTACTCTATGGTGATATTTCACAGCTGTGGTTGCTTGTGAATTCTGGTCTGATTCTTGCCTTCTTTCTGCCTTGATTTGGATGCTCAAACTAGAAATATTTTCCTGTTCATCATTTATTTATTAAATATTGATTTGTCTTATCAGATTCTTAGATTTTTTTAAAAATAATGAGTTTTTAAATGTGCCATCTTATTTATTTTTCTAGGCACTGTCTGAACCCTGCGGTCAGGAAATAACCACTAAGCAAATGCTGCCCATTGTGTTAAAAATGGCAGGAGACCAAGTAGCAAATGTTCGTTTCAATGTGGCCAAATCCCTACAAAAAATTGGGCCAATTCTGGACACCAAGTAAGATTTCAGGGTTATTTTAAAAGTATATTTAGTGTTATTTTAAAAGTATATTTTAGCTTTTACCTTGTAGTGGGGGAGTAATAGCAAAAATTAAGCTGATTTTCACTTTACCTAAGATGTAGGTTTATTTAAAGAAAATAATAAAGTAAATTGGCCACCATGTTTGGTGACATCCACTCTTGACTTTTCTGTGTAAGCTCTGTATTTGTGTAGATCACTGTTTGAAACCAGTTTTGCTGAGGAATTTTTTTTTTTTTCTTTTTAGAGACAGAGCCTCACTTTATTGCCCCTGGTAGAGTGCTGTGGTGTCACACAGCTCACAGCAACCTCTAGCTCTTGGGCTTACGCGATTCTCTGCCTCAGCCTCTGGAGTAGCTGGGACTACAGGCACCTGCCACAACGCCTAGCTATTTTTTTGTTGCAGTTTATCTGGGGCCGGGTTTGAACCTGCTACCCTCCAGTATATGGGGCCAACGCCTTACTCACTGAGCCACAGGCACGGCCCATTTTTTTTTTTTTTTGAGACAGAGTCTCACTACTTTGCCCTGGGTAGAGTGCAGTGATGTCACAGCTCACAGCAACCTCAAACTCTTGGGCTTAAGCAATTCTCTTGCCTCAGCCTCCCAAGTAGCTGGGACTATAGGCGCCCGCCACATCACCCGGCTATTTTTTTGTTGTAGTTGTCTTTGTTTAGCAGGCCTGGGCCCGGTATGAACCCATGAGCCTCGGTGTATGTGGCTGGCACCCTAACCACTGAGCTTCAGGTGCTGAGCAAGAGAACTTTTTTAGAAATTATTTTGTATGTTTGCTAAGTTCGTAAGTGTTTTAAAAAATTTTTTAAAATTTTACACTTAAAAAATTACCATAGAGGATATGGTAAAATCCATATGCCATAAAGGATTTGTCTGGCCCACTAGACTGTCTTTCACAGGTAATATTGTTGAATTTCAGTGCTTTGCAGGGGGAAGTGAAGCCAGTACTACAGAAATTAGGTCAGGATGAAGACATGGATGTCAAATACTTCGCACAGGAAGCTATAAGTGGTATGTATTTTTGTTTTCTGCCTTGCACCTTTTGTTCTGGTTAACTTAGATTTATGTTTATCATGTGAGTGGTGCTAAGCGGGCAGGGTGGTGTTATGGGAAACAGGGAGGGGGAGGAGTTCCTAGAATGCTGGTGCCCTCTTTGTTAGAACCTTCTTGGCCCACCATTCTCTGATAAGTGAGCAGGCCACCTTCTCAGTTCCGTGTCTAGGACTGGGTAGGATGATGATTATTATTGGTAAAAGCAGTTTTTAGTTTGGATTTAAATCAATTTTTGAAGTTTAACTTCTAGTTTGGCAGAGTAAAGAAAATGACTGCAATGAGAAGTTCTTAGTCGCATGCTTTGGGATCACTGTTCTTGGGCTTAATATTCACATAGATTGTTTATGAACTTTCTGTACCACTAACCTGATTTTGTTTGGAATTTTCCAGTTCTTGCACTGGCATAATGAGGAACATGAGGGGAAAAGCCTTTACAAAGTTCTTATCACAGATTTCTAGACATTGTGTTCTTAAACTGGGTGGAGAAAATGTGGAAAACCTTCAAGATCTCATCCAAGCAAATGGCGACAACTTAGAAGAAATCAAATTTCAGTGACTTAATTCTTTCTGAAGATGAAATGGGATTGTTTTTTACTCATCTTCCTTGTTGGGATAATTATTTAAGCCATTTTTATTGATCAGTTCCTGACACTTGGTACAGTCATCTCTTGATTGTGTCCTGCTTTGTCTGGCACCACTGGGGCTCCTGCATCCTCACTGTTTAATCAGGCCCCGGCCACTTAATATCTGGATAGAGCCTGGATAAGTTTGGACCCAGACGTGGAGTGGAGTGATTCTCTTGATGTTTACATATTTCTGTGTGCCTCTCCATCATTCCATATTTAAATGTACATGTTTAGAATAACTTACTTTATAAATGGTCTATCGTCAAGATTTGACTATAGTGAAAGCCACATTGTCCTGGACTATGATGGTGTACATCAGTGTCACAAGATGGGAATGTGGAAACTCAGGGTTAATGTATTGGTTGTTTTGGGTTTTATTTGCTTGATTTTGACTGTAATCATGTCATTCGGAAACCTGAAGTGTGGGTGCTTCTTGCTGCTAATGTGTGATGTTAACACCTAGTGTTATTCACCTAGTGAATTTCAGCAGCTCACCACTGTGACTGTCAAAAACACTTCTCTCTTTCCTTTGAAACTTTCACTTTTAGTATTTCTTAATAAGCAGTAGTTCTGTCTTTCATTGTAAGAGCATAGGTTTAAATTTCCAATGTGTACAGGAGCCGCAGGTATAATACCAAGTAGATTTCTACTCCACTCGGTTCTGTTCTCAGCGGTATTAACATCTGGACTTTGCTGCACTGTACAATAGCTTTCCAAACTGAAGTTTAATTGCTATAAGTATGGGTGATGCTGGAATCTTATCATTTGAAGTATTTGTTTTTCTACTTTATAGTAAAACCTCATTAATTCTGAAATTTAAGATAATGAGTTAAGCTGAGGAAATTACTGAAGCAAATTAATAGTATGAAAGGAAGCCATTTGAACTGCTTAAATAGTTTTAAAAAAGCCCTCTTTACAAAGCACCCATTTACCATGTGATATGTTAAGTACCAGTCTTTTCAATCATATTATAAGGCCTTCCAGGAGAATCTCTGGGAGGCTGCACTTTTTTAAAAGATACATTCAATTTGCTCTTTATCCTTCATATATAGTGTGTATTTTGTGGAGAATTTAAACATTTAAAAAAAAATGTATATTTTTCACCTATTCAAACTGACTTATCCCTAATGAGTTTTAGGTAATGAGATTTTACTGTGGTATATTTCTCTCTCATGCATCTTGTTATGTAGTTTGCTTGTTTTCATTTTGGTTTTTGAATTGCTGATTGCTGAATTGCTGATTCATTTACAACCTCTTTTAAATCTAGCCAGCTCTGTTCTGTTTTTTAAAGGTCCAAAGACTCATATAAAACTTTGTGCATTAAATAATTACATAAAACCAAGTTAACTAAATATGGTAGAACCTCCATAGTGGACATCCTCCCAACACTGACCACCTCCTTAAGTTGACCTAATTTTCATAGACAAGACATGCACCACATGTATGTATCAGATCAGGACAGTGGGCATAGGTCCTAATGTTGACCACCTTGGTATGTTGACCAGTTTGTTACAGTCCCTAGGGTGGTCAACTTACAGAGATTCTACTGTACTTTCAGATTTGTTATACCTTAGAAAAACAGAAAAGAAATTTATTTTATTTTATTTTATTTTATTTGAGACGGTCTCACTTTGTCACCCATGGTAGGGTTCCGTGGTGTCTTGGCTCACAGCAACCTCAAACCCTTGGGCTTAAGTGATTCTCTTGCTTCAGCCTCCCAAGTAATTGGTACAACGGGTGCCTGGCTATTTTTAGAGACAGCATCTCATTCTGGCTTAGGCTGGTCTTGAACTTGTGAGCTCAGGCAATCTACCTGCTTCAGCCTCCCCCATGCTGGGATTATAGGTGTGAGCCACCACGCCAGGCCTAGAATGGAAATTTAAAACCAGAGATTATCCACCTATATTTTAAACTGCCAAATTACCTTATAGTAAGTTTTTATTTTATGACTTTAGGCCAAGGATTAAATATTTTTCTAAGAAAAAAATTTTTTTCTACATTCTCATTTTAACATTTTAAACTGTTATACTATAAACATTTTAAATTTTAGTTTCATGGTTCTTCATTTTTTTATGACCTGCATTTCATACGTGAGAAACTTTAGTCAGTGGTTCTCAACCTTCCTAATGCTGCAGCCCTTTAATACAGTTCCTCTGGGTCAGGACCCACAGGTTGAGAACCACTGCTTTAGATTCTTAAAACAATTTGCATTGGGACCATTGCTTTACTCTTTGGTTGGATATGCCAGTGGTTTGGGGATAGAATCAAGAGGCTGTATATCTTCCTGAGGAGCCCTGTGCGTAGACCTTCTACCCTAGGACTGTTTAAGGGAGAGACAGTGAGCTCTTGATTGTTCAACCATGGGTCAAGGAGCTCAGCTGGGTCTTTTGAGGGCCACCCTTAGGGTTTCATTGTTTCTCTCTAACATAAGCAATAGGGAATCCTTTTTGTTCCTCTTAACTCTTAGAGGAATTGTTCTTTGATTCATTTTATCCATGGATTAGTTTTCCTGTCTTGATTTCACACATTAGGAGTTCTGTAAGGGCAAGGACTTTTATGTTTTGTCTTCTGCTGTATCATCAGGAACAGTGATGTACATAACAGGTGCTCAATAAAAATGTGTCTGTGAGTGAATTTCTAAAACCTGCCCGCTGGCGTGTTGCATGCATGGAACGGTCATCCCAGATCAGATTGTGTCTCATTTTCTCACTGACACAAGGATTTTTCTGCCCTCAGGAAGTCAGATTGGTGTGGTGGTTGTCCAGTCTCCTGGCCTAGGCAGCAGCTGTGTGTGGAATTGTCTGATGGCCCCTTGCAGACGTCACTGTCGTTTCTCATCCTAGGACATTTACATCAGTTGTGGTTGACTAGGGAGGTAATGCAGAGGCCCAGCATAGTCAGCCTCTCCCAATACAAATGTCTTAGCCACCGTGGAATTCACCTAGCGCTTCTTTCTACAATTTGTGTGGAACCCTCACAGGCTTGAGAGACCAGATCTTGTTTCTTTTTCCATCTGTGCTGCCAAGAAGATGTGAGCCTGAAGATGCATCTAGTTTCATAAGAAAAGATAGGTTACTATGTGGTGTCTGATGAGGCCTTGTTGAAGTCATGGGCATCCCTCTTCACAGAAATACCAATGCTTGGCCACCGTGATACAGGGCCCCTAGGGGGTCTTTGCTGGATAATGTCAGACTTAACGGAGACAGCAGCCTGACCTTTGAACTCTCTTATCAAAGCATCTGAGTTGCCTGCATAGACCTCCAGGGAAGACAAATCTGTCACTCCTGACTCAGTGGTTAAGCTGTGTTAATGCTGTCTTGTTGCTGTTTTGTTCTTTTATTAACCACTGTGTTGTCACTAAGCTGAAAGTCTGATACTTTCCTGTAGAAATCACACTGGTTCCATCCCCCTAGGATGGCTTGGCAGGCCAGCCAATCAAACTGGGTGCTTTGTCCTAGCTTCTTGCCTTTTACTTAAATTCCTCTGACTTTTCTTTATTGTGACACTCTTATCTTAAAGGCTTTTATTTCTTGGCTGCCTGGATATAAAACTATAGAGGGAGAACGGCCTTGTCACCTCACGTTCTTGCCGTCACAGATCGGGGGTTGCCGTCTGATGTTATGTAATTGTTTCCTTTAGGGTCTCCAGGATTCCTGTTTCCATCCACTTCCTTGCCCCTCTTTCCTATCCCCTCACATGTCTCATCCTTTTCTGTACCTAGAATAGCCCCACTATCCCGTTTGCCTCCACAAGCCTGCTGTTTCCAGGAAATTACATAATGTTCAATTGAGATGGAAATCTTCTGCAGGATGAAGCGTTTAATTACTCATTGCGTAGAAAAGCCGAGTCATTCTTTCTCCAGAGTTGTTCTCTTAAGCTGATAGTATTAACTCTGGAAGGATCTGGGTCTTTTCTGTCTGGTCGCGGCTCTGCAGCCTGTTAGTAACCGAGGCATGGGGAAGCCCCGAGCTGGGCACTGTAAGGCCCAGTGGGGTAGCACTTTGTAGGGCTCCTGAAGGAAAGAAAGCACCTTAGGCAAGGTCCTGAGTTGAACCAGCTTCTGCCCAGGCGCCCTTGCCCTCATAGGTTGCTGGGGTTCCCTGTTTCAGTCCTCAAATAACTGAGGGCATCCCGGCTAGGAGGTACAGGTGGGCTTGGAAGGGATGTGCCCTGGTCAGGGACAGTTACAGCACCGCTGTCTGTATCTCTAGTGGTGGCACAAAGGCTGAGGAAGCTAGATTTTCCTGTGAAGGGCAGTGAAGTGCCCAGCACCTCTGGGGCTGAAAAGAACCACTTCCTGAGACCCAGAGTGCCAGGAGAGGACACTGGGAAGGTAAGTGCCTCAGAAGCCCGCGGCCAAGTCCTGCCCTCTCAGGGCTGTGTGTGGGTGGCCAGCGTGGCCTGGTGCTCAGAGAGTTGCAGCGGGTAGGCAGAGGGGCGGTACCTCGAACTCTGTCCCCAAGGGGAGCAGTCCAAGTTTTAAGGGCAAGGAGGGCATATTTGTAAAGCCGGTTACTGTCTTTTCCTCCTGCTTCATGGCAATGCTTTATGAGGTGTGGGCTCAGTGTCCAGAGCTGTTACTCCCGTGCCTTGAGGTCTATCCTGTCTCCCATTCAGCCCCGGGCAGCGGACAGAGTAGTGTTTTGGTATAGAGTTTATAGGCAGGATTGTTTCCACTTTCCTCATAGAATACGGAAGGTGATTTGCCAAGGCTCTTCTCGGGTGGTTATTTCCATTCAAGATTAAAATAGTTTCTGTCAGGTTTTTCTGTGTAATAGTTCAAATGTTTTACAAGGCCCATTTGATGTCACTGTGCATGGAGGTGTAGAAAAGCTTCAGTTCACCAGTCGCAGTTGGTGTGGGCCACTGCCGAGGGCCATTCATCCGGGGCGATTTGTGACTTACACACAGATTCAGAAAAGGAGCACAGAGAGGCTCCCTTTGGTCCGGCTGCGTTTGGTTCACTGGGAAGAGTTTGGCACTCTCACACCCACTCCAGTGCGTTGGCTTGGTAAAAACGCTGAGATCTGAAAGTCTGCCGTTTAACATTTCACGGCTTTTCATTTGATGTGAACCGAGGCTATAAGAAAGGCAAGGCAGCCCTGTCATCCAGGCCCTGAACTGCAGTCACGTATCTTAGAGTGTTCTGCACACTCTTGTCCCTGGCAGATCCTGCAAGGGGAGGAAGTGCAGGTGACTGCTGCTGGCAGCCTCAGCAGGCCTGGGACCCTGACAGACAGATTGCCTGAGGTGGCCAGCCCTTGGGTCATCGCAACCACTTTATAGAACTCGGCCTTAGGGAAGAGACCATGGCAGTTATAGACTTAAAGGGAAAGAAAGTTACGTTTTCTTACAAATTGAGGGCCAACGGCCTATGGCATAAAATGCATAGGGCACTCCTGATGTGAGCATGGAATGTTGAGGTGGCCTCGCCAAGGCAGAATTGCTCAGCTCTGAGGAAGGCCCCGGCTGGGCCTTCCACAAGCTGAGGACATAGTGTCCAGCTGCTGTTCCTTGAGCTATGGTAAATGCATAGCCTTGACAAGCACTCGATCAAATCTCATTTAATCCCTACAACCCTTGGCAGTAGGTGCTGTCATCTCTGTTTCTGAGGTGGTCGTGAATCTCCCCCACCTCTATCATATCTACCTGGGACAGTTCCAGGGATGGAGGCCTGGTGGTGTTAGGCCTCTGAGGCTGCGGGCATGCAGTTCAGAAAACTCCCCTGCCCCGTGACTCAGGGAGCCTTCCCTGCATTTGTTTCACTTAAGGAAAATGACCCGAGGGTGAGATGGAAAGGGAATTGGCTGTTGCCAGGCAGAGCCCTTCATGTCAGGGGCCAGCAGCCAAGTGAGCGATCCAGGAAGTCATCCAATTGCAAACCAGAAATTGTTCTTAACCCCTCACTGTCTGTGGTGCAGAGCAAACACCCCACCCCATCCAAATTGGGTGAGAGTGAAGGCCCAGCTGTTGAGAGGCCTGGGAACTGTCCCCAGTCCTCAGCCTCAGGGCCCTCAGGGAGCCTTTTGACATCCCAGGACTAAGCCTGCTACTTAGTCCCAGAGAAGACAGCCCAGGGGGTGAGAAAGAGCTTCTCTTGGTGAAGGGCCTCTGTGGCGCCCTTGAGGTCTGCAGAGCGCCTGTGGGCCGGATGTTGCAGGTGTCCCTGCCACACAGGATCTGCCAGGTCCCTGCTGCTCTGTGTCCGCTCACACTGGCTCCTGGATGTTATGCAGGTTGCTCTCTGGCAGGGCTGCTGCCAGACAAGGGTTAACAGAGGATTTGTTTATTGAATCACGAAGTAGCTGTCACATGATTTTAATCAAAACACCATTTCCCTGACAACAGTGATGTCAGTCTTGTTATTGCAGGAAGGAGCAGCTGTGAGGGACATCCAGTCTCCATGCTGAGCCCAGGTTTGGAGCTGAAAATCAAGTGAAGCATCCATAAATACCAGACGCAGACACTGGCTACTGAGTCTGCCTCCTTCTCCGCCCTCTCTGTCCCCTCTGTCCTGCACACACACTGACCAGGGGCACCCCAGCACCCCACGTGTCAGCCAAGGCCTCACCCGCATTGCTTAATTCCTTCTACTTGTTTCTACTTCTGATTTTTCGTCGTCTTTTTCTTTTTTTTAGACAGGGTCTCACTTTTCTGCCCAGGGTGGATTGCAGTGGTGTGTTCATAGTTCACTGCAGCCTCAAACTCCTGGGCTCAAGGGAGCCTCCTTACTCAGCCTCCTAAGCAGCTGGGACTGCAAGCACAGGCCTGTACACCTGACTCTTGTTTTCCTTATTTTCCCCAAACTCAGTCACTTGGGCCCTAGAGTCTCTGGCTTGTGCCTTCTAACATCTGTCTCTTCACGGAAGCAGCTCTACTGGTGAACCAGCTGCTCTGGCCACCCTGGGGTGGGGTCATTATGCGGCTCAGGAGCCTTGGGTTGTACTGGAACCAGCTTCCAGGGGCAGGAAAGGGGCTGCTTGTCCATGTCCCTCCCCCAGTACAGCAGGGTGGGGGGGGCTCAGGTGTTGCCCAGGGGGCAGAGCAACCTGAGGACTCTTGGAAGGGCCTGAACTCTTGGCCAGAAGATTAGTTCTCTCAAACTCAGACTGTCTATAGGAGGCCTGAATCTCATCCAAGGACTGAACAAAAACCAAAGCTCAGGGACACTTGATCCCATCCCCAGAGGCCTCTAGCCAAGAGAATTGGATCCTTAAGCCGACCACCAGGTCAGAAGTCGGCGGGTCACAGGGCGCCCTGGAACAGTGTCCTCACACTCTGGCCTCCTTTCAGAGCCTTTGCCACTGTGAGACTTGGGGACAGAATAGCTGTCCACATGAAGACTTCAGGCCTTCCAACCCTTCTCCACCCAGGAGCTTGGCCTACAAGTTGGGGATGACAGAGGCCTCCTAGATGGGCAATATTAGATTCTTAGGCTGGGGCTACCCAGAACTCAACTCTGAAAATTTAGAAATCCTGGCTTGGGGCCTATAGTTCAGTGAGTAGGGCGCCAGCCATGTACGCTGAGGCTGGTGAGTTCAATCCTAGCCCGGGCCTGCTAAATAACAATGACAACTGCAACCAAAAAAAAAAAAAAAAAAAAAATAGGCATTATGGCGGGTGCCTGTAGTCCCAGTTACTTGGGAGTCCAAGGCAAGAGAATTACTGTGAGCTGTGATGCAACAGCACTCTATGGAAATTTAGAAATCCTAGCTCAAAGTTCTCAACCTGGAGCAGGTCCTCAGGACAGGACAACCCCCTTCCTCCTGTGAAGACAGTGCTGAAAGGCACTGAGCAGCCATGTTCTAGGTCTAGTGCTGGGACAGGCAAGAGTTAAAGCAAGATGAGCAGAACAAGATACTCTGACAAGCCCCTGGAGAGGAGTAGGGGAGTCTTCTGGGTGCTTCCATGTCAGAGAGCAGCGCCATGCCAGGCTGCATTTGAACTTCACAGTAAACCTGGGAGTTCAGACCTGGGTGCAGTGGCTCACACTCATAGTCCCTGCTACTTGGGAGGCAGAGGCAGGAGGATCACTTGAGCCTAGGCGTTTGAAGCTGCCATGAGCTATCATCTTGCTACCTCACTCCACCTCCTCACAACAGAGAGCAACCCTGTGTCTTAAAAAACAAAACACAAAGTTGGGGAGTTAAGTCAGCCAGCCAGTGCCCCAAGTTCCTGTTGGCAACAAGCCTTTACAGTGACTTGCCCAGGTCAGTGGCAGGGCTGGGAGTGGTGCCAGAGGCTGAGGACTTGGTCAGAGGTTCTTTGCTGCCTCCCGGATGGCCAAGGGGTAGCACTCCCTTGGCCTGTGCTCCCAGACTTGCTCCTTGCCTGGCCCTTTCATCCCTGGGTTCCCTCCAACTGCCTGCCTGCCCTTTGGCCCTCACTTTGCTGGTAAGGCTCCTGCTACACATTTTGGCTTCTCTAGTGACCAGAAGGCAGTTCTAGTGGGTTCCAGACTGGAGAGAGGGAGGCTGTGAACTCAGGGTCCTTTGTATGGTGCGGTCGGAGGAAAGGCCTTGGTGGATTTCCCTCAGTTCAGTTGTGTCCCACTGCCAACTGTGTGGGTGGCCCTGGGAGGTAATGATTCCTCAGGGTTAGAATTCTCAGTCCTGCTTCCTCTTGGTTGTCTCCCCTTTCTTCGAGGAGTGAGGAGGGAGACTGAGTGGGAGCTCTCTAAAGCCACCTGAGGGAGAGAGTGACTCAGTTTCCCCTTTAGGAGGCTGAATCCCTAATGTCTCATTTCCTCCAGGCCCAAATTTTCTGAACTTCCTGCCTGGCCAGCTTTTGGGGTCTCAGCTCTGGGGAATTTTGCTTCCCACAGTGTGGTGTTCCCCCTCCTCCCTTCCAGGCCCTCCACTTGGTGGCTGAGCCCAGCACATGCTTTGCCTGGGCTTGGAGCCTGGTCTCTGCTGGACTGACAAGCTCTGAGTCAGTCCTCCCTAGGAAAGCCCCCTAGAAATGTGTGCAAAGTGAGGCATCAGAGGAAGGCTTGTTAGGAAGCCCGGCAGCTGGACGCACCCAGCGAGCCCCATTCGGCCTGACCTCAAGTTTGTCCTCTGTGATTTGTGGTCACAGCGTCAGACCTGGGTGGAGGCAGCTATGCCAGTGATGGCTCCCAGTCTGAGGTAAGGGCCCAACCCCTTCAACTCAGTCAAGACCCACATCTGTCTCCAAGATAATCCCTACACAATATTCCACCTCTTGAGAGCCACTCAGCCTTTGAAGTCACTGGCTAGGCCCCAGGGAGAAGGGCAGAGCTGTGTTCTCCTCAGCCTCCAGGGCAGGGCAGCAGTGGTCTGTGCAGGTGGCATTTCATTGTAGCCACATAGCACCCAGGAGCTAGTGCACAAGGCCCAGAACTTCCTCCCATAGTGCCCCTGGGTGTAGGCAGGGTGGGAGGCTCCTCTCACCTGGATCCACCCAGGAAGGGATTAGAATCCCCTCAGCAGGACAGCAACTCTGAAAAGCATGGAGGTGGAGTCAGGGGTCCTTAACCTTGGTCCATGGGTGGGCCTCCAGGGATCCGGGAACCAACACCTCTCCTGAAATTGTATGTCCCAAACTGTGTGTCTATCTACGTACGTGAGTTTTGGGAAGAGAGCCCTGTGTTTCTGTCGGCATGCCAGAGGGATCTGTGATCTGAGATCTGGTAGGGAAGGAACAGCATAAGGCCCCATTCCACTCACCCTGCATGTGACAGAGGGCTGCGGATGACTTGGGATGTGAGGCACTGCCAGCCGGCTCTGTCCCTGAGCCTGGCCAGGCAGAAGCCCTGGGTTTGAGGTGCAGATCTTTGGCCCCTTTTCCCACCACGCAGAGCCTCTGCCTCACAAAGGCCACAGAGCTAATGAGTGTCCTGGGGAGTCTGGAGACCGGGGGCCTGCCAGACTACTGAGGTTCTGGACTGTTATTTTTGTCCATACCCTGGGCACTTGGGTTAGTTTTGGCAACATACAATAAAAACGATGAAGAAATTTGGTGGAAAGGGAAGTTTGCAAAACATCATTACTGAATGTAGTGAGTGCTTTCCTTAAAAAAAAAAAAAAAAGAAAAGAAAAAGAAACTCAGTGATCCTGAATTCTTAGCCATGGGGTACACAGCTGACTTCAGGCAGGACTGAGTGTCCGTGGTTCAGGGGTGGCAGAAGTCAGCTCGTCCCTTGGGCTGGGAACTGTCTCTGTCTTACAGCAGGGGCTGTCCCAGCTGAGAGCCTGCTGCCAGGAAGCAGGATCTGGCTCTGCACCTGCACCCACAATGCAGGGCGGCTTAGCACATGGCCTCCCCAGCACCCTGAGGGCGTGGCGAGTCTGAAAAGGTGCCTGTGCCCGTGAGGGAGTCCAGTGTGCTCACGCAGTGTTGAGGCCTGATGGACCCCAGAGGAAGTGACACTGTGACTAAGTGGCAGCGTCTTGCTGGCTTTCCTGGCAGCCTGGAGCCCTTCCCCACAGGTGGCCTGCAGCTTGCCTGTTCTGGGAGGCTGGACAAGAACTGGCCAGGCTACCGGGGCTGAAGGGCTTTGCCCTGAGACTCTGGAAAGCAAGGAGCAGCCATTAGGCAGTGCCGAGCGGGCCCTGTCCCCGAGCAGGCTGAGGTTAGCAGTGCCTCCGTCAGCTATCTGCAGCAGCTAATGTGTACTTAGGCGACTCAGAGCAAGGTATTATTTACCCTGCTGACGTCAATGAGAATATATTATCCACTGTCCTTTTCTGTAGCCTGAAATGAGCACCAGAGCTCAGAGAAAACAGTCACCTTCCCTACTTTTAAAATTCCACCCGAGGCCTGATGAGGGAGAGGCGCTATCATGTTAGCCTGCCATTCACATCACCCAGGCTCTTAGAAAACAAGTTGTTTTTATTTTAATTCAAGAGGGTTGGAAACATAAAAACAGTACATTTTCCTTGCAGAAAATTACCCCATTTAAATTACCATTTGGTACAAAGATCATTTATTACACTGCATTTTAGGCAATTTTCTAACACTGAGTGACAGGTTACACTTTGATTTTTTCACATTGAAGCTATTATGATTTGCACTCAAAATACCAAAGCTATTGAACTCACCAATTTTTTTTAGTCATTTAAAGAAAGCACAGAAAAAATAACTACAATTAGATTAACTTTGCCCAAAGTAACTCTTTCACAGACCAAAACATCCAGCAAAACCACCTTCCTCCTCCCTCCAGAAATAAGCAAATAATCTTGCCCTTTCTACAAAGTGCAAATATCTTTTTATCCCTTTTATTTCTTAAACTGCTGTCCCCAAAACGAAGCAAACCTCCTGTTCTCTTTGTGTCTCTCCCCTAAGAGATTTTGGTGAAGGCAGATTTCTTTTATTATCTCTGGTGGGACAATCTCACCACTTGAATTTCCTTGACTGAGCAAACCTTGGACAGACAAGCCTCACACAGCCAACCGCGGGTCCCAGTTATCTGCATTTGCTAACTAACATTATTCCATTTGGGGTCATATTTTTCCAGGATGTTGTTTTATACTTCTATTTTTAAAGCTTCCCCCTGCCTACCCACTTTGGCTCTTAAAAGACAAAGTATTTAATAAAGTATGTTATTTTTTTAATCCTAAAAAGTGTCTAACAAGCACTTTTACTTGATTGGACTTGACTGCAGAGAAAGACTGACTGCGCCCCAGGACGAAGCTGAGCTTGTGCCTCTTCTCTGAGCACCCACTTTTCCTGGGGGTGAATTGGTGGCCTTCAGGAGTGGTCTAACCCCATGCAATTCAGTTCCTTGGCAATCAAGGAGAAGGTGTCCTCCCATCACGTAATTCTATAGGAAATTATCTTATGTAACTTGGAAAAAACCAGACATCTTTGATGTGAGCCTAAACTATGGTTAAGGAGATACTGAAAGGATGGCCAATCCATGGGGTCTTTGTCTCCCTCAGCCTTATTCCGTGCAGGGCCACCTGGACGGCTGCAGTGTCACCTGAAGGGCACCTCTCCCCCAAAGCTCGGCAGCTGTCAAGTGGAGAATGAGGTTGTGGGAACACTGTCACATTCACCCTGTGCCTGGCCGAAATGGGGGCTTTGTTTATACAGCTGTTTGCTTATGAAAAGAGTCAGATGCTACTGAGGAGGGAAAGAGGGCCTCACACCAGAAGCCAGTCAACACACATCCTCGTCCCGCACCCCTCTACTCACCAGCCCTGCGACTTGGATAAGTCACATAAACTTCTGAAAGCTTTGGTTTTCTAAGCGGTGAAAAATAAGGACAATACTCTGCAACGAATTTCAAAGAATTGTGAGGATTTAAAGAGATTACTTGTGAAAGTGCTTGGAAAGCTACCATATAAATATAAGCTATTGCTCCCTGTGCCGGGCAGGCTGAGTGTTAGGCTAGGACCCACCGAGACTCTCACTGGCTGTGTCTGTGGCCATCCTGCGGCCTGTTTCCCCATCTATGCACAGTAAGTGCCCCAGTCTGCCCAGAAAAGGGGCGCATGAAAGATGGGGGGCCACCAGGATGTGAGCCTTCCCGAAGCAGCCAGGCTACTTAATTGGGAAAAAATGGTAAAATAAGAATGTGAGAGCTACTGGGAGATCAGGACTACAGGGCCAAAAGGGGCCTGGAGGTCACCCTGCTGCTGACAAGGGGCAGACAAAGAGCTCTGTAATTACAGCCACTTGCCTGGGCCTCAGGCCAGGGACCAGCGTACTATGGAACCTGTCAGAAGGGATGTGTAAATTTTTAAAGTGTTTTTTTGTCCAGTTTAGACTAGAGATAGATGATACTGTTTTTGTCCTCTACACATCACTCTTTAGGGTCTATAAAAAATTTCTAGAAGCAACAAATGATCAAGATCCCTGCCTGTACAATGGCTCCAACTTACTGCCTGTTCTCCAGTCTTTACCTTTGATGTCTAGGTCTGCAGGTGGCTCCCGAGGAGGCAGTAGAGACAGCCCAGTGTAGGGTGCAGATGCGGCCAGGTCAGCCCCGGCACAGGGATTCAGCAGCCGTTCACTGGGGACCAATGTTGGCAGTGACATTGTTTCTCGGGGAGGTTGAATGTGAAAAAGTTATCTGGAATATGATGTTTCTTTAAACTAATAGAGAGCTTACATGCAACTGTTGATAGAGGTTTTAAATGTAATCCAGAGTAGGAAAACTCTGACCCCAATATACCCATCAACCTGGGGCTGGACTAGAGGCTGGAGGACCCGCACGGGGGGCACCCTCTGCACCTGCCCCTCCTGCAGTCACTGCAGCCTTGCACCCGTGCCTCCCTGGAGGCCGCTCTGATGCACACACCGCTGGGACCCTTGACTGGCTGGGACTGGAAGTTGCTGCCGCTCAGCTTTCCTTGGTTTCTGGATGATCACTGACTCACTCTCTAGACGGGAATATCCCCTCTTCCCAAGCCTACCACCTGGACAGAATCACAGAATTCTTTTCTTTCTTCTTCTTTTTTTTTTTGAGACAGCATCTCACTTTGTGACTCTAGGTAGAGTGCAGTTGACATCACAGCTCACAGCAACCTCAAACACAGGCTTAAGCCACCCTCTTGCCTCCGCCTCCCAAGTAGCTGGGACTACAGGCCCCTGCCACAACGCCCAGCTAGTTTTTTTTAGAGATGAGGACTAGCTCTGGCTCAGGCTGGTCTTGAACTTGTGAGCTCAGACAATCTATCCACCTCAGCCTCCCAGAGTGCTAGGATTACAGGCATGGCGCCCGGTGAATCACAGAATTCTTTTAAGCATTTCTCTGCCTATAATAGGTATGAATGACATCCATTGTGTGGGCAGAAAGGTCCCTCTGCTGGGGCCTTTAGTCCCTGCTGGAGGACAGGGTAGAGGGCGGGTGGAACTCTCACAGGGTGGCTCTCCCTCCACATCAGACCACCAGGCCCCCTACTGCTCTAGGGGCCGGAGTCGAGGAGGAGCACAGGGTGAAGGCTGAGTTCAGTCCTAGTCTCCCGCTGTCTCACCTCACTGACTCCAAGCCACCATTTAAACTGGGAGTTTCTTATTTCTGAGGGAGAAAGGGCCATGACTTTTTTAGAAGACAAAGCTGGGTACAGAAAAGAAAAGGTTCTACTTGGATCTGTACTAACAATCCTTGAGTCCCATCTCTGGTCCTCCTGGTGGGCCATGGTCCTCTGCCCGTTGGGTTCTGGAGGCTGTTTGTAGAGAGAACTGTCTGTCCCTCAGCCTGTTCCCAAGGTGGTGAGGGGCAGAGGTGCTCAGCAGGTGGCTGGGGCTGGTCAGAGTAGCTCCCTGGGAATGATGTGCAGGACCCCACTCCCTTTCTGTTGTGTTAACATGCTCTGTTTGCCTTGCAGGGACCGGCATGTCAGTGGCATGTAAATACTAGAGACAGACTTGCCCAACTGGAAACTGCAGAACTAGTGCATTTTTCCCAAAGCAGAGACTAATACCCCTGGATTAAAAAAAGAACACACAAAATAAAGAAAGTACCACACATATTGCACTTTTTTGCCAAATGAAATTTTTACCTCAGATTCATCTCACCAAAGTCTCTTCAGATGAGCCTGGTTTACCAGATAATAACGCTAACAATCACCATACAGTAGTGTACACACGCCGATGCGGACCAGACCGGAAAGGGAGTCAGGAATTCAAAGGAGCCTCTCACAGAAAGCGGTGCAAGCCTTTGTAGTGTTATGCTAGCATTTATAGAGCAAATGGAGGCTTCCGCGATCACTATTTAGGGACCAGGACAGCACAGATGATCAGACACGGCTGAGCAGCCACCCAGCCGGCCAACAGAGCCAGTCTCCGCTCACCAGCTTACATTTAAGTAAATACAGATGGTTATGGAATTTATTGATTTCTGCTTGAAATAAATGAGATAAGCAAACAGGAGCTTGCAACACGGGTTCCAGCAGGAGGGTCGAGCTCTTCACCAGGGAGTGTCCAGCGGCTGCCACGTCCGTCAGTTTGGTTCAGCCTGGCTGCTGCTGGGTGGGCGCTTCCCAGTTTCTGTCTGGGGACCTTAACCTTCCAGCCGGCAGCCTCTCTGCAGTCCCTCACATGTCGGCCTAACTGTCCTGCCATAGCGCCTAGGTCTCTTGGGCTAAGCAGCTCACAGCCTCGTTGTGGGGGAGGAGTTTACGCCAATCTGTAACTGTACCATTCCTGCCGTTCTGAAATGAATGGCCCCCATTTTCAATCTGGAAGGCATTTTAATTTCATAAATATTACAGCACTTCTGTAGTATATTTTGGGAAAACATCCTCCTTCCATCTAAACAAATCAAGTCTTGTTTTTACAACTAGCTTATTTTGCAAAGACTTAAAACAGATTAGAGATCTCAGTGAAACGATCTCTTAAATGAAATGATGTTCTCTATTTCATGAAACCATCAATCTTAAGCACGAGGAGGAAAAAGCAACCCATAGAAGGAACTTAATTCATTCTTCCTGGATTCTCACTGCGTGTTATTAAATCACAGACACGACAGTCCCTGCACTACCCTTTTTCCTGCTGACACCCAGAGTTCAACCCCGAGCACAGCGCCTCTGTGAAGCATCCTGGCCCCACATGGAGCCCCAGTGACCAGGCAGTCTCTGGACAGCAACAAGACTGCGAGTTACCAGTGCTGGTGGGGGCGGGGGTGGCCAGAAGGGAACTCCCTAGATTTTTCACGCTTCCCCTCACCTGTCTGGACACTTACGACAAAGAGGAAAGGCAACTTAAAGGTGTTTTCTAGATGCAGCGTCAGTGGAGTTTCTCTCTTCTTTGTGCTTTAAGGAAGATGCTTTGTGCTTAACTCATTCATCTGCTGATAGGACAAACCATTCTAGAGGACAGAAATTATAACCTTTATAAATAATACTGAATTTGTAACACCTGGATGTTACTGTCCAAATGACAGTTACTCATCACTTCTAGACTAGCTTTAGTGTCTATTTCTGACTTACTTCGATGAATGAATTGTCAGGGTTAGCTGAGTTTTACTAGGAATATAATGTGTTTGGCAGACAATCTGCTTACATGGTTAACGCGTCTGTGGTTCTCTGAATATTGCTGTTATACTTGAACATTTCATTACAAGTCAAAACGTAAGGAAATTAAGAATGCTGATTCCCACATGGTGGAAAACAAACTCTGAAGTGACTTTGGATTTAGCATTGACATAAATGGGAAACTGTTGGTTTCTACAGAAAAGAAAGAATTAAAGCGCGATCTGGGGGAAAGGCACAGCACGACCACCTCACATGGGACATCAAAGTTCATTTCTCGTGTCTTCAAAATTCCTAAGCCCTATATGAAACTGTCCAAATATACAAAGCTCAATATGCTACTAGCAATATCTAGTGTAAAGTCAAAGTAGTTACTACACTGTCAAAGAGACAACAGGTCCTCTGGAGACCAACTGCCCCCACACCAGAAGTCTCTGCAAGAGACTGTGCAGACAGAGCCTGCCCTCCCTGGCCCGGGCTGGTGCTCTTGGTGCCTTCCCGAGTTTCTTGCCCCCGCCTCCACTGACAGGGGCGTTTCCTGTCAGTTCTGCAGGTGACATCTTTGGAGCCCTGAGTATATTCTGACTCTCGGCAACCCAGGGGCACCTTCTGTAGATGTGTGTCACCCGCTCCCTGAGGGAGAAGACAGCTGGTCTCAGGGGTCAGTGCCAGGTGTTACGTAGTAGCCCCTGAAATAGCTCACACTCCACCACTTTGTGACAGCCTTGGGGACAGCCTGCATCAGCAGCTACAACTTTCCTTTATTTCCTGTCCTTCAAATTTCATTATGTATTCTTGCTTTGCCTTGAAGCAATATGTTGTTCGGCTTCAGTGAAAAATATATTGCCTTTTTTTGCCCCTATCTATTATGCGATAGCACACACGTTCCTGCTTTCAGCAGGGTTTCCTGTGATAATGAACTGGTGAACTCTGCATACAACCTAGGTCTGAGCGTCTCCTTACAGAAATAGCTGTTGGTGCCTCCCTCGAGAGCTTGCTCCCCTCACCCTAAGGGCATGAGCGTTAGCCTACAACTATGTTCCAGCACTTGCCACAGAAAACTCTGTGGTGGGACAGAGACAAGAGGAAGCAACACCCCCCTCAGCAGGCCCTCTGCTTACAGCGGGGTGACCTGATTTCTCCCCACGAGGGAGAGGGCAAGAAAATAAGCTTTAAATTGAAAAGGCTGGAGTAAAAATAGAAATACACAGTCTTCCTTCACTTGACCCACCTCACTTCCTGTGCTGAGTTAATTCACCAGGACATACCCATTGTGTTGTGGATCCACAGCGTCCAGCATTTCACAATCAAAGAGTCCAGGTAACTCAGAGAGGGCCAGTGGGTCGTAGCTGGAGGAGGCCTCCTGCAGTCCTGAGCTCCGGGGCGAGTCTGGCCCTGTTAGGCCGCTCTGCTGGGCCCCCTCCACAGGATACTGACAGGGAGCGGGATAGTCTGGCGGGGGGGAAGCAGCACTGGGCAGCTCACAAGTCTGATAGGAGAACTGTAAGGGGGCTGGGGCGGCTCCTGGCTGTTGTGGTGGAGGTGGCGGAGGTGGTGGCGGTGGCTGCTGCTGCAGCTGTGTGGGCAGCGGAGGAGCCTGAGGACCAGGCGTGGAGGGCAGGGACTGCAGCCGCATCTCCTGGTACTGGCCGAGGAAAGGGCTGTATTGCATCTGCTCAGATGAGGGCTCCAGCACGGGGCTCAGGGGCTGGCTCAGGCTGAATGGTGGGGCCTGCTGTGATGGTGGAGGACTCTCCTGGTGAGGAAGGGGCAGCTGCTGACTCGGCTGTGGGTAGGAACTCTCTGCTATCTGCATCTGATTAAAATACGCCTGCAGCTGAGACTGCTTCTGGAGGAAGAGGCGCTTCTGTTGGAGCCTAAATTGGCAATACCAAAGGAAAGAATTTTACATCTTCTCAAGTGACGGCATTTCTACATACATCCAAGCTAAGTCATTAGCTTCAGTCCTCCACTTCTCTCTTTCTGGTGTCAGGAAAAAGCAAGTAAAAGGGGGAAGCAATCATGTGGGGTTTCTTAAGCCCAGTCTCCCTTTTTGTCCCTTGGTGCTAAAGTGAGCAGGAATGCATCTGAGACTACAAAGTGAAGGCTGATTCCCAAATCTAGTGGGTAGAGGGGGAGATAATCTCATACCTTGTCCTTTGCAGATGTCTGCAGGTTGATGGATTAGGGTAATCCTACCTTGGCAAAGCTGCTTCTAATAGTGAGGCCTGCCGGCATGAACTACGGCAAGGAAGGACAGAGGCCTTCTCTGCAGGCTAACACACTTCCATTGCTCTGGGCCAGTGACTGTGAAAGCTCAGGTCTAGTTATATCCCAAAGGGGAAGCACTAGCAGGAAAGGAAAACAAAACACATTTGAGGGCTGCGATTGCCTGCCAGACTTGCACTCTGGGGACACTGGAATACCCTCATTAGCAGTCAGGCTTGAAGAGACTGTGGCTCCCTCGAGTGAGCAAGGGCAACACACCCAATGTTCTTAAAGCTCCCACAAAATAAGGACCTCTTTGGCCAGAGCCCCCCTGGCCCTCTCACCTGTGCTCCTGCAGCTGCTGTTCGAGGCTCCGAGGTGGTTCTTTGCAATAAAGCTGACAGGTATTCTGGGCCTTTGACAGAAGGCTGGGCTTCTGGAAGAGCAGAAAAACAATGAGAATGCAGTCACCAGACTGTGCTTCTGCCTGGAGGACGAATCCAAGTGCGTCCTCCAGAACCTGCGTAGGTGAAGGACGGACGCCTGCTCACTGAGCGCCTAGAAGTTTTGGGCTGGCAGGCCTGGGCTGTCTCAGCTGCACCCTATCTCAGCTTTCCACTCCACTTCTACAAGTCCTCTGGGACTGTGAGGTTTATGGAGATTGAAAAACGATGAAACCAGTGGGGTTAAATCTTGAGCAAAGGCCTCAGCAGGCGCTGAATGAATAAGTGATGCATTCTTTATGGGATCAACGTCATATCGCTTAAGATTTTCATGTACCAATGTAGAGAGCCCATGTTGAAATTTTTACAGAATTGAGTTCCATTTTATTTATTATTCATTAAGAAGCATAAAATTAGAAACAAAGAATCCAGGTCTCCCTTTCCCACCACTCAGTGGTGTATCCTTTCCTGGGCTTGAGGATAAACCCTTCCCACTGCCAACACAGCACAGTTATGCATATATGATCCTGCACAGTCAGCGCCAGAGCTGAGGCTCGGTGAGCTCCGTGTGAACAGGTTTCTTCAAACTACCAGTGAAGGGCCAAAGCCACCTGCCTATAGGGAGTCAAGCAGCCACTCTACGTAAATACCCAGCAAGGCACTGCAGAGAGGCAGATTCAGGGTAAGCACAGTGAGCAGGGCCCCACCTGGAGTCTGTGCTGTAGGAACTGAGACTCTAGGCTCTGCCGCGGGGAGAGCTGAGGGTGCACACTGGTGGGGAGGGTGGAGACGCTGTCCTGCTGCTGAGACGCTTCCTCCTAAGGAGCAAGGGGTGAAAACAATTTTCAGTTCTCCACGGGAGAAGAAGTCTCAATTTTTACTTTAAGCACCTTCGCAAATGTCCAAGAGGACTCTCAACTCTTTAGAGCACAATATTCAAAGGTTTCTACATAACTAGTAGGCTGAAGGCTAATTACTTTGCAGAAAATTTATGCACATATGATCTGCAGTTAACAATTACCTCGTCAGTGCCAGGGCAAAGGCTCTTGGTGTCACCAGGAGGCCCTCACCTTCCTGTGGGCCTCTGATACCATAATATCCTTGATGCACCAAAAACAGGCTCAAAATAAAACTGGATGGGCAGCAACATTTATTGTACTTTTAGCACACATAATCTAGTTATAATATTTAATGAAGTGTCAGTGGCAAAAAGCTCCTCATCTAGGCGAAATTTATTACTCTTCAGTTTTGGGGGAACTGTAAGAGGCCATCCATATACAATCTGCCCTGTGAACCAAACATAGCTTGACAGCGTCTAGGCCTCCATCTGGTGCTGATTGCTGGGCGGGGGGTAGTAGGGATGGGTCTAACCTGCCAGTGGCAGCGGCAGCAAAAGGAAAGCATTCAGGCTGTGAGCTTTCCAAAAGAAGCTGCTTGCTCCGGGACAGAGGAAATCCTGAGTGAGAATGACACACTTTCAGGACAAACTCCCACGGCACCCACCTGAGGGCAACTGCTGGCCAGGTCCTGGAGCTGAGAGGCAGCCGACGGGTCTGCCTCTGATCCTATTTGTTCATATAACATCTGCACTTTGTTCAACTCTAGGATTCCTTTGGTTCTGGCCAGATTCTGAAGATGTTGTCTAAATGCTACAATTCCTGAAAGAAAAGTACGAAGACCAAAGCGTTTAAGTAAAATACGAGGCCTTTTGGTGAGCACAGGTTCATACCAATATGGCGAGAGACCTCCCTCAAGTCCTACAACGTAAGAACTTTAAAAGCCAGAGAAGAGAGCTGTCACCTTGGGTGAGGGAGGTGTCCGATGCCCGGCGGCCCTCCCTGAAGCTTACTGGAGACCTGTTGTGGGCCTCTCGTTTCTGGGAGCTCAGCGCCTGCATGGCTGGGTTGGTGGGTCTCAAGCTTACAAAGGGAGATGTCATACGGGGTGAGGGTTGATTGGCTAACATCACGTCCTTCAGGGAGGTGTTTTCCTCTAGAAAGTTCAGGTCCCTCTGAACAGACCCCATATCATACTCAGAGTCCACACTGTCAAGGGATGGGGTGTCACTCATGGAGAAAATTTTCCCTTTAAGAAAAAACAAAACAGACATTACCAATAGCAACAGCTGGAATACCAGTTCCTGGAACATGTGATACAAAGTCTTGACAGCTATCAGGTCCTTAATCTCCAATCAAAACATCTTTTCATAGGCTCAGCACCTGTAGCTCAGTGGCTAGGGCACCAGCCACATACACTGGAGCTGGCAGGTTCGAAACCAGCCCAGGCCTGCCAAACAGCAATGACAACTGCAACAACAACAAAAATGGCTGAGCGTTGTGGCGGGCGCCTGCAGTCCCAGCTACTTGGGAGGCTGAGGCAAGAGAATCACTTAAGCTCAAGAGTTTGAGGTTGCTGTGAGCTGTGATGCCATGGCACTCTACCAAGGGTGACAAAGTGAGACTCTGTCTCAAAACAAACAAACAAACAAACAAAAAAAACCCATCTTTTCAGAACCATCTTCAAATTTAGTGGGGAAAACACTCCAGAAGCCACACTCTCAAGATCTGTGCCACTCCAAAGGAGCCAGAGTTGCTAATGAAGCACACAGCACTCAGATGAATCCTGGGAGTTGGGGGACTCAGTCAGAGACATTTTGTTGTAATCTCTGTTAGCCACCGAGCAGACCTCATCCTATAAGCCTGCTGGATCTGCTCCCTGAAGGAATAAGATCTCTGTCTACTGAATTCTGGGGGTTCCCTGTGACTGAAGCACAAACTAATGCCCTGAAGACCTAATCTGCACCTGTCCCACGTCATACCTGCCGCAGGCACCACGACCACCTGATTGGTCACCTCAGACAGAGTGTGCCGCCTCTGCCCACTGCGCGTGGACTGAAAGGCCTCAAAGGAGTGGCTGGGGTCTTCCTCAGCCTCGCCTTCTGTCTCCAGCCCTTCATCAATGGAGGTCTCCATCATGTCGCTGGGCAGTGACTGGCAGCCCTTCCTCAGGAGGGCGGGAGGCACGGGGTCCAGCAGGCAGCCGTTGACCTACATGCCAGAGAAGGGAGGGAACCATCAGTCGCTGCTCTGTTGAGACAGTAGAAAAATCCATCCAGGAAAAACTGTCAAGATTTGAGGCAAACTGGAAATTAAGTCTCTGTTTCTAATGAGAATGGGGAGATGAGAAGTTAGGGTGTGTCAGCTACAGCACTTAGAGAAAGGAGTTCACAAGGACCCAGACTAGGCCCAGGTTTCTCTGAGTCTTCATTATTATAATCAACAATTTTTTTCGTGGTTCCCAGAAGAACGGGGTATATTAGCTTGAGGCCTACCAGTTATTTTTTTTAAATAAGGGAAATGAGGAGGGAAGGTGAGTTTGCTTTTCTTAAAAACTATATGGCTCACAGCTAAGATAAAAGAACAGTGACCAACATTCTTCTCATTTTCAACCACAAACATACTGGAAGGTGCTAGACAGATTTTTATGTTCATAATTTAAGTACCTGACCATTTGATTTCTTCTTTAATTAGCCTATGTGCCTGAGGAATGGAAAGAATTCTTCAAAGACAGACTGATACTAGAGAAAGGATTAGGAAAAAAAATTCAAATGGCAAACAGCCAAAGCCTTCCATTATAGAATAACAAATGACTCACAGGCCCCAGATTCCAGCGGAGGTTACTAAGGCCCTGTGCACTGAGTCTTCACTCCTGAAGTGATACCCACGGTCTAGTCCCCACCCAACAGGGATGAGCTCAGCGCAGCTCCTGAGCACCCCGCCTTCTCATGCACGCAGTTGCCAAGCAAACCACCTAATGGCAGCAGAAACAGCATACAGAGGGGAGTTGTGGTTGCAAGTTCTGGCTGGTAAAAGCCCCTGTGAGGATGCAATTATTTACTGCATTACCTTAACTATTCCCCAGTGGAAATCAGCCCCTTTTCTCCTATGAATAGCTACTTGGGAACAGCCAGTCTTAGCTGCGCAGTTCTAAGTGTTACCTCCACCTAGAACATGCTTGGGTAGTGCCACTGCTTCCTATGGACACAGGAGATGCTCGTGTATGTGGAGGTGACATGGGGTGTCCCTTTGCCAGACACAGGAAACTTTCCTCTTATGGCAGCCAATCTGAAGGCACTGCAAGGCCCTTTATTTGGAGAGGGAGACTTGGGTGACTCAGATCTTTGTTTGCTTGGAGGAGGGGATGGTTACTCCATTAAAAATTGCTCTGGGGCTACAGCCATTACTTGGACAAGGCGGCTAGTGCATTATAGATCTTTAAAGTGATGAGTGGCCATTTAAAAGGAAGAGTGGCACATAATCTCTTCCCAGACTTCACCCAACCTTCCCTATGGCACAGGAAAATAAAACTCTGCAATCCACCTAGAAACTCTTACTCTCTCCTTGTCCTTCCCCAGATAAGATTTCTTTCTTCTTTCCTTTTTTATTTTTTTTTAAGAGATGGGGTCACACTCTGTCACCCAGGTTGGAGCAGTGGTGTGATGATCGCTCATTGCAGCCTTGAATTTCGAGGTTTAAGCAATCCTCCTGCCTCAGCCTCCTGACTAGGTGAGCTCACAGGTGCGAGCCTGGCTTAGTCTCCCTTTTTTGCCTATACTACATAGTTTTCTTATAAGAAAGAACAGCTGTTTCACAGCTCTAGGCTCTGTAAGCGTCTACTAATATAATTTCTAAGACTAGCCAAGGATGATTTAGAAATGAATAAAGCAAAGAAGAAAAGAATATTAAGCAATTATCTACTGAGCAGCTTTACAGACAGCCTCTTCCAAAATTTTACCAGACATTTCTTACAGTACAAGCCATAAAAGCAGTTTCTTTTTTTTCCTTAATAAGGAAAAGTCACCTTTTTCTGAGTCACTTAAAATACCCCGCAGTCTCCTTAAATTTTCAATTTTGCTTAAATTGTCAGCTTATAAATTTATCTCCTTATATAGACTACAAGAGGAATTCCAACTTTTATTTTAAAATGTTTGCTGAATTCAATTTCATCTTGGGACAGCTGGATAACAAGGATCTGATATTGGGTGATGACTAAGAAGGTTTTGTGGGGCCACTCAGTTAATAGCAGCGAACACCTTCAGCCTTCTGTTCCAGTTTCCGGAAAGAACTGACCATCGTCACACCTGGGCCTGCCAATTTACCCAGGGACTCGATATAAGAAGACCCTGAACTCAGCTCCAAGAATTTGTGACTGAGATATTCGGCTGATGTACATAGTGACCTAAACTGTCAGAAATAAGATCTGTTATAGGCGCAGTGGCTCACACCTGTAATCACAGAACTCTGGAAGGCTGAGCTGAGTGCACTGCCTGAGCTCAGGAGTTTGGGCCCAGCCTGAGCAAGACTGAGAACCATCTCTACTAAAAATAGAAAAACTAGCCAGGTGTTGTGGTGGGCGCCCGCAGTCCCAGTTGGGCGTTGTTGTGGGCACCTATAGTCCCAGCCACTTGGGAGACTGAGGCAAAAGGATCTCTTGAGGCCAAGAGTTTGAGATTGCTATGAGCTATAATGCAACAGCACTTTACCCAGGGTGACAGGGTGAGACTCTGTCCCATTAAAAAAAAAGCAAGATCTTTTGTTCTTTGAAATAATCTAACTATAAATTGCAGGATTTCAAAATACAATGTGGGTGCAATGTACATTTTCTATTACATTGCCTTTGTCTGTCCTTACAGTTAACCTGATTACTTCACTTCTAAAAGATCTCGTATGGAATAGGTGACACGTAGGACCGAAGAGAATGCTATGGCAACATTCAAAAAACATGAGAATAAAAGCATAATACCTTTAAAAGCATTTTATCTGTCTTGAGACAAATAAGTAGGTGAGAAAAAAAAAAGTAGGTGAGGAAGCAAAGAGGTAACACCAGCTCTAGAAATTCATCCCCAAGAAGTAATCAGAAGTATCACCAAAGATGGAGACACCAGAGTTTCTCTTTATGCATCTACTGCAGTACCTAACCTTCAATACCTGGAGAGAGGGATCAGACAAGGGCAATACCATTAGTAGGCAGTGGCTAAAGTTCAAGCTTTCAAAGAACATTTCATGACATGGGAAAATGGCTCATGGTATATTATGTAAAGAAAGACATGAAATTCCACAGAGTGTAATTTTCTTCTAGAAATGTTCTCTAGAATGTCTGCCTAACTACTGAACCACCCCACCCCTACCTATCCACGACCTCAAGAAAAGAATCCAAATCCTGCTCTCTCAGGAGTAAAATTACGGATAAACTAATTTTTTCCCTTTTCCCCTTCTGAATGTTTCATGTGTAATTATGACTGGTTTTATTTTTTCAATTTTAAGTGACAATTCACTGTATTAATAAAAAATCCAAATTCAGAAGTAAAAATGAAATTTCTCCCCCTTAGGAAGCCTCAGAGTTAACACTATTAAGAGTTCCATGCCTCTCCTTTTTAGCCCTTCTCATACCTTTGTAATAAAAGTAACCAAAAATGTAAATAGACTTGTGACACCTCTCCCAGAACTGCACTTTCCTGGCTTAGCCTCCCTGTTCCCTTCTGCTATGAAGCTGGTCACTTGGGAAATCCTTTCATTACAGTTTCCAATAAAGTGCTAAAAATGACTAAAGTAAGCGTGTGTGTCTCTGTGTGTGTGTGTGTGAGAGTGTATGTGTACAAAAGTACTCCAGAGAAGATTCACTCTGCAGGGCTTATGCATCGGCCCTCCCACATGGGCCCTGGGCCACCTGTGGGCCTCAGTCACTGTCTGGAGTACCTGATCTGATCATTCTTTTCTAGAGGTGGGTGACCTCAGAAAGGCACTATTTTTTGTAGGAACCACATCCGACGTTTCAATTCAGACTCCCTGAGGGATTCTACTGACAGTTTTAAGCACTAAAGACTTCTGGGAGGGAAGGAGAGGGGAGCTCACTTTGAGATGCACAGTATCTGTCCTGGTTGAGAGCAGAAATGAAATTAGCAGTACAGGCAGCTATGAAGCATCTTCTTAGAAGATGGCACAAGGGTGTCATAGTACCCTATACAGAGGGAACTGTATCTTTACCTGATAGCTTTGTGTGTGTGCATTAGCTTATGGGCCCCAAAGAAAGGTCCTGGGAGGCAAGAGAGACCAGCATTTTTGCTGACATAAATACAACTCCACAAACAGGACCAGCGGATGTCTACGGCCTGGCTGAGTGCCAGGGTAGTTATGCCAGTGTGGGTGGCCAGCTCCAGCGTGGCACTGTTCTTCCAACAAATGCAAATATACCATCTAGCTACTGTCTATATCTTTTGCAAAATCATTCATTTCCTGTCTGTTTCCTAGTTACGGTAACAATCACAAGCTTTAAAAATAGCTTGCCCTATATAATACAACAGACAGTGCCCAATCTGTGTTTCAGGCCTGATGCCCTCGCAGACAAGCCTTTAGCAGACTGCATTTTAATTTTTTGGAGAGAATTAGATTTCCAAAATAAATAAATAATGCTACTCTAATTTACATCTAAACTTTTGAGTGGGGCTGCAGTAGCAACTGCAGGCGGAGAAAACAGACTATCCACAGGCAGTGGCCGTGCCCTTGTCCTCACAGGCAAGGACACTGACGGCTTGTGGTCAGCAGCTCGAGTGACCTGCTCGTGGGGTTGAGCACTGAGCTGCCCGCGCCGGTGGTGCTGCGGCTGATCTCCCTCACGCCTGCCCTGAACCTGCTGGCTCCAGACTCCCGGTTTCTGCTGTCTCTCACCTCCACCATCCAGGCTCCAAGTCTCATTACTGGTTTGGACTTCTCCCCAGAGTCTATACTCTTTATATTCTTTCAATCTTTTGTTTTTTTTTGAGACAGAGCCTCAAGCTGTCCCTCTGGGTAGAGTGACGTGGCATCACAGCTCATAGCAACCTCCAACCCTTGGGCTCAAGCGATTCTCCTGCCTCTGCCTCCCAAGTAGCTGGGACCACAGGCGCCCGCCACAATGCCCGCTATTTTTTGGTTGCAGCCATCATTGTTATTTGGCGGGCCCAGGCTGGATTCGAACCTGCCACCTTAGGTGTATGTGGCTGGCGCCTTAGCCACTTGAGCCACAGGCGCTGAGCCTCAATCTTATCTGCACTGTCTCATTTCCTTCATCCCCTTCTGTCCAGGTTCAGGGCTCCTGTCCTCACCTCCTCCCTGGACACATGCTCTGACCTCTGCTGTCTTCCCCTACTCAATGTCCACAACGTGACCGGGCGGTCAAATTTCCTGAAACACAACATGGCCCGGAGTGCTTCCCTGCTCAAGACTCCTGGAGAGTTTCTGACGACCCCAAAGACTGTTCCCTCAGTCGTGTCCCTTGATACTGAAGCACACCCCACGGTGAGAGCACTGCCTTGAGAAAAAGTCTAAATTCCTTGGCCTGCCATTCACAGCTAACTTATCCATCCTTACTTCATACAACCTCCCTTCAAAAAATCCTTTCCTCTGAAAAACTGAACTAGTGCTGGGATGCAGCTGGGCCTCTGCTTCCTAGGGATGCTTCTGCGCAGACTTTCGCCCCACGGAAGACGTCCCCCCGGCTTCCCCTATCCTGGGTCTACCCACGCTCAGGCCTCAGCTCTCACAGTTAACCCAAAGACCTTCCTGATCAAACAGCTAAAAGCACCTCCCCCGCCTTCTTCCTCTCTGACTTTGATTCATACTTCTTTAAGGGACCGATCATATTTTATCTTTTATCAATTTATTCAGCTCATTGTCTTTAATTATGTTTAATGTCGCTTTGGCTAGACCAGGGTCTAGCAGACTCAGAGACAGAGTTCACGTCTGACTCATTTCTTTTTAAAGACAGGAAACCTATATTTACTGAATTTCTATTATCTGCCCCAAACCTCATATACATGATCTCAATTATCACAAGAGTCTCATAAAGTCAGTATTCTCATTTTATACAACAGAAAACTGAGGTTCAAAGGCCCGTGCCCAAGTTCACACAGCCAGTAAAGAGCAGAATCTCTGAACGTACTTCCAAGACCTGTGTTCTTCTAGGACACTGTTACCCACCCATATGATCCTCTGCGCACTGCTCATGCTAAGTACGTACAGCACAGCCTAGGAATTAAATACCCACTCAGTGAGAGAAGCTGTTGCCTTCCGTATCCTGAAAGCTAACTTTACGTAGTAGTCTAACTTCTAAGCACGTCCAAATCAAACAAAAACAGATTTTCTGCCAAAAAAAAAAGGTGCATTACTTTGTGGCTGCAATACCCGAAGCAGAAGCGACACCATAATAATGACCAAGCCCAGTTCAGGACAAAAAATGGTTTGTTTTCAGAATTAAAAGTTGTTATCAAGCAAAGTCACCCAAATCTAGAAATCTGAAGAGAGAAGGAATCGGTTAAGGAAGAAGAAGAGGGCTTTTGAAAAGTTCACGCCAGCTCTGACAAGTTACGTCCTGTGACAGTCATAGTGACAGAACATGGATGAGCGTTGAGCCCGGACACTGTCCTTAGGTTTCCTCCACAAAAACACGACTTCTGAGTGACTTGAGGAAATGACAGTTCAACAAAGCCCAAGCACAGCACGTGAGGACCAAGATGCAGCCTCCGCCCAGCGCCGCTCCGAGGCTTTGGGACACAGCCCTACCTTTGGGGTGTCCACACACTCTTCTTCCATAAATGCTGCTTCCGCCTGACAGCCTGACGCCGGGAAGGAAAAGGCCTCCATGGTGGCCGCCTGTGGGAGCAGGGCCGAGCGCAGCAGCCTCACGTTGGGGGAGTGCACGGCCACCGGGAGTCCCACAGTCTGCGCCTGTAAATAAGCAAAAACAGACAGTCGGGGTGTGAATACCTCCTCTATAAACACACAAAGTTTTTTTTTTTTTTTGAGACAGAGCCTCAAGCTGTCCCCCTGGGTAGAATGCCGTGGCATTACAGCTCACAGCAATCTCCAACTTCTGGGCTCAAGCGAGTCTCTTGCCTCTGCCTCCCAAGTAGCTGGGACCACAGGCGCCCACCACAACGCCCGGCTATTTTTTGGTTGCAGCTGTCAGGCAGGTCTGGGCTGGGGATTCGAACCCACCACCTTAGGTGTACGTGGCTGGCGCCTTA
>CAUYQS010024171.1:0-13153 GCA_963574585.1 Otolemur crassicaudatus
AATGCCTGGCGCTGTGGCAGGTGCCTGTAGTCCCAGCTACTTGGGAGGCTGAGGCAGGAGACTCGCTTGAGCCCAGGAGTTGGAGGTTGCTGTGAGCTGTGAGGCCATAGCACTCTACCCAGGGGGATAGCTTGAGGCTCCGTCTCAAAAAAAAAAAAAAACAGAATTCCAACATGGCTCTCCCAAGGTAACCTGGTTTCTGGTTGCTCACCTATGTGCAAACCCTAAGTTTAAGAGGCCTCTGCCATGGCTGTTTTCTACCTGAAAACTTTTGCTAAGCCCTGGCTCCTCTCATCCACAAAATGGGACCATTCTTTAGCCCTTCCACTAAGTCCTACTCAGTCCATTTCCTGGAGAATTAATCCTTCATCCTCTCTCCTTAGTCACAGGATTCTCACCCTAGATGGTCCACCGAGGCAAACTTCAAATGCTCTTCAGGCTACAGCAGCACTGTCCAATAGAAAGAATACGAGCCACAAATATAATTCTAAATTATCCACATTAAAAAAGTAAAAATAGGGCAGCGCCTATGGCTAAGTGAGTAGGGCGCTAGCCCCATATAGGGAGGGTGGCGGGTTTGAACCCAGAGCCAGCCAAATTGCAACAAAAAAATTGCCAGGCGTTGTGGTGGGCACCTGTAGTCTCAGCTACTTGGGTGGCTGAGGCAAGAGAATCGCTTAAGCCCAAGGGTTTGAGGTTGCTGTGAGCTGTGATGCCACAGCTCTCTACCAAGGGAGACACAGTGAGACTGTCCTAAAAAAAAAAAAAAAGTTAAAATAGTCTCAGTGCCTATAGCTCAGTGGCTAGGGCACCAGCCACATACCTGGGGCTGGCAGTTCAAACCCGGCCCAGCCCTGCCAAATAACAATGATAACTACAACAAAAAAATAATAGCCGGGTGTTCTGGCGGGTGCCTGTAGTCCCAGCTACCTGGAAGGCTGAGGTAAGAGAATGTCTTTTTTTTTTTGAGACAGAGTCTTACTTTATCGCCTTTGACAGAGTGCCATGACGTCATAGCTCACAGTACCCTCCAGCTCTTGGGTTTACATGATTATCTTGCCTTAGCCAACCACACCGCACACGGCGCACCGCCAGGCTATTTTTTTTTTTTTTTGCAGTTTGGCTGGGGCCAGGTTTGAATGCACCACCCTTGGTATATGGGGCCAGCACCCTACTCACTGCACCACAGGCACCACCCAAGAGAACGTCTTAAGCCCAAGAGTTTGAGGTTGCTGTAAGCTGTGGTGTCACGGCACTCTATACAGGGTGATCTAGTGAGACTCTGCCTCAAAAAAAATGCAGTAAATAATTTTAATACATTTTATTTAACTCAGATTATCAAAAACACTATTTCAACATACAACTAACATAAAATAATCAGTACAAAAAAAGATGTAAAATATCTCACTTATCTCTGAATCAAGTATGCATTTCATACTTAACAGCACACCTCAGTTCAGTGCGACCACATTTAAAGTGTTCAAAAGCCAATGGGCTGCAGCCACCTGTCCATGAAGGTTGAACAATGTACAGAAGCCAAACTTTCTCCAAAACTCCATTTGGAATCCTGAGCAAAACAGATATTTGCAGGCATGCAAATATGAGAGGCATTCTTTTAACCACCACAGTTAGACTATCCTCTGCATTAAATATTTGTTACTAAACAAACAAATGACAAAACACATCAATGAATAAATGGTTCCTGTCTATACTGAGAAGCCAGCTAATTCCAAAAGTATTCATCCTGGGCCACAAAAGAATCAGTGAAGTAAATAAATTTTAAAAACCATTAAGCCGGGTCAGGGGCAGTAGCTCACACCTGTAATCCTAGGACTCTGGGAGGCCTAGGCAGGTGTCTTGCTTGAGCTCAGGAATTTGAGACCAACCTCAGCAAGAACAAGAGACCCTAAAAATAGAAAAAAACAATGAAGTGTATGGTGGGCACCTATAATCCCAGCTACTCGGAGAGACTGAGGCAAAAGGATTGCCTAGTCCAAGAGTTTGAGGTTGCTGTGAGATATGACACCCCGGCACTCTACCCAGGGCAACAGAATGAAACTTTGTCTCAAAACAAAACAAAAACCACAAGCCAATGTGGCCTCTTCTCCTTTTGTATCAAGTTATATAACATTTATCAATCACTTAAAATGTGCCAGGCAATATTAACAGTGCTGAGAAATGAATAACACTGAATAAAGCCCTAGCTTCAAAGAGTTCACAGTCTAGCATTGAGACAAACATACAAAAAGTTAAAATACAAAATAAATGTTGACAAAATGACAAGGTGCTCTGGAAACACAGAGTGAATACATCTTAATCAGAGCTTAGCAAACTACAGCCTACAGTTTCTATACAGCCTGAAAGCTAAGCACGGTTTTTCAATTTTAAAAAAAGTTACATGAATTTTTCAAAATTTACATAGAACTCAATTCCATTTTCCATACATTAAGTTTTGGTTTGGGGTTTTTTTCTTTTTTTTTTTTTTTTTTTGAGACACAGTCTTGCTCTGTCACCTAGGCTAGAATGCTATGGTGTCAGCCTACCTCACAACAATCTCAAACTCCTGGGCTCAAGAGATTCTCCCACTGTAGTCCCCTGAGTAGCTGGAATGAAAACACCTAGCTAATTTTTCTATTTTTAGTACAGATGGGGTCTCACTCTTCCTCAGGTTGCTCTCGAACTCCTAAGCTCAAAGCAATTGACCTGCCTTGGCCTCTAAAAGCGTTAAGATTGGGCGGCAGTGGCTCCATATGCCGGAAGTGGTAGGTTCAAACCCAGCTCCAGCCTAAAACTGCAAAAATAAATAAATAAATAAATAAATAATACAAGTGCTAAGATTATGGGCCTAAGCCACCACACCTGGGACATAAAGTTTTAATGGCATGCAGCCACCCTCTTGCTCCTGTACCATCCATGGCTGCTTCTGTGCTACCAGAAAGCCAAGCAGCTGCACAGAGACCACACTGAGGCTCTCAGCAGTGCAGGTAGCAGCACGGTATCACCACACCACCACAGCCATGTTTTCTGCCATTACTGTAGGTAGTTCACACCCATCATATCCGTACAAGAGAATAGTGGACTTTGTTTTTCTGGTGGGTTTTGGGGGGTGGTGTTTGTTTGTTTTGTTTATGAGACGTCTTACTCAGTTGCCCTAGGTAACACTAGTGCCACAGCATCATAGCTCACAGCAACCTCAAACTCCTGGGTTCAAGAGATCCTCTTGCCTCAGTGTTTCTATTTTTTGTAGAGATGGGATCTCACTCTTGCTCAGCTGGTCTCAAACTCCTGAGCTCATGCAATCTGCCGACCTCGGCCTCCCAGAGTGCTGGGATTACAGGCGTGAGCCACTACACTCAGCTTGAGAATGGTGGACTTTGAATGCTGCAATTACTGTGTTACTGAATTACATGGCAAAGCACTGTGTCTATCAGGCAATGACACTTCAGATAGGACAAAAAGACAACACACATCAATGCTGTGATGACCACTAATCACAAAGTGCACAACTCACAGGAAAGCAACAGCCAAAAAACTCAAAACAATTTCCAAAAGCTCAATACATCCAAGTAAGGTAAACTCAAGGTCCACCCCCAGACACGTCACAATCAATTCATGTATGAGGGATCCACTGTCAGATTAACAATTGACACCTCAGAGACCATGGAGGGAAGAGACTCTGGACACATTCAGAGTACTAAAAGAAATAGATTGCCAAAAATTCTTGACATACCAACACTATCTTAATAAAGGAAAAAGTTTAAACACTCCAAGATAAACAAAAGCAGACAGTTCATCACTGAAGGAGGACTTACCCTACAAGAAATAATAATAAGAGAGTCCTTCAAACTACAGCAGCACACATACGACAGCAGCTTCAGATCACATGAAGAAATAAACAGCTCACTGGGCACAATGGCTCATGCTTGTAATCCCAGCATTCTGGGACACCAAGACCCGTGGATTGCCTCAGCTCTCAGGTTCAAGATCAACCTGAGCAAGAGCGAGACCCCATTTCTAAAATTAGCTGGGTGTTGTACCAGGCACCTATAGTCCCAGCTACTTGGAAAAGGAGGCAAGAGACTCTCTTGAGCCCAAGAATCTGAGGTTGCTGTGAACTATGATGCTACAGCACTTTTCCCAGGATGACAGAGTAAGACTCTGTCTCAAAAAAAAAAAAAAAAAAAGAACAAAGTCCACTATTCTCTTCTCTTCTTGTATGGATATGATGGGTGTGGACTACCTACAGTAATGGCAAAAAACATGGCTATGGTGGTGTGGTGATATCTGCACTGCTACCTGCACTGCTGAGAGCCTCAACGTGGTCTCTGTGCAGCTACTTGGCTTTCTGGTAACACAGAAGCAGCCATGGATGGTACACCACCAAGAGGGTGGTTGCATGCCATTAAAACTTTATGTCCCAGGTATGTTGGCTCAGGCCTATAATCTTAGCACTTTTAGAGGCCAAGGCAGGTAGATAGCTTAAACTCAAGAGTTTAAGAGCAGCCTGAGGAAGAGTGAGATCCCCATCTCTAAAATGTAGCCAGGCATTGTGGTGGGCACCTGTAGTCCCAGCTACTCAGGACACAGGGACAGGAGGACTGCTTGAGCCCAAGAGTTTGAGGTTACTGTGAGCTATGACACCATGGCATTCTACCCAAGGTGGCAAAGTTAGACTCTATCTAAAAAAAAAAAGAAGAAAAAAAAAAAGACATGTAGAAAGCAAATAACAAACTGATAAACAAAAATACTGCTTGGTCAGTAATTACAATAAACGTAAATGGGTTAAATGTAATTAAAAAGCAGAGACTAAGAGGCGGCTCCTGTGGCTCAAAGGAGTAGCCCAGCCCCATATGCCGGAGATGGTGGGTTCAAACCCAGTCCCAGCCAAAAACTGCAAAAAAAAAGCAGAGACTAGGTAAATGGATAAATAAAATCCGAACTTTGCTGGGTTTTTTTCCTGCCCGCCTCCAAGCCCAAGGGGTCTTGACATTACAGCAACTGCAACTGCAATTCCAGCAGGAGGAGGAAGGGTGGACAAGAGGACACCCGGTGCAGTAAAGATCTCCAGCAGCAGCCTCTTGCATCTTTCAAAAGTGAATGCAAAGTCAAACAAAAGATTTTTAAGTTGTGCTTTTGTCATGTTTTTATCTATGTCATTTTTGGCTGTGGAACTGCGTAAAGTTCTAAATGACTGTCTTCAGTTTTGTGTACTGCATCTTAGAAACAAACAATGGAGTCATAAGACAGGAGTAGAACTCCTTCCAGTCACTAACTTTCTGTCAAACATTTCAACCACCTCTGGTGCACAAGGCCTTGTCCTAAGGCTATGTAGGAGAATGAGGACTCTAATGATAGTTTACAATCCTGTACATAAACTAACATCCAATGAATCTAGTATTTCATTATTTCATTTCTTTTTTGTTGTTATTGCTTACTATTTGGGATTCATTGAGGGTACAAAGATTTAGATTGAACTGATTGCATTTGTTAGATAAAGTCCCTCTTATAATTGTGTCCCAGCCCCCAAGAGGTATGCTATATACGATGAATCCCCATCACTCTTTCTCCTCCCCTCTCCCTGCTCCCTCATTCCCCTATCCTACCCCTTGTATTAGAATATCTACTGCCTTCATATTAGAATAGAGTGCATTGGATTCTTGGTTCTCCATTCTTGTGATGCTTTACTGAGATGAATGTATTCCATCTCCATCCAGATTAATACAAAAGATATAACGTCTCCATCTTATTTATTGGCTGAATAGTATTCCATGGTATACATATACCACAGCTTGTTAATCCATTCCTGGATTACTGGGCATTTGGGCTGTTTCCATATTCTGGCGATTGTAAATTGAGCTGCATTAACAGGCTAATGCACATGTTCTTATGGTAAAATGATTTTTGTTTCTTCTGGGTAGATGCCTAGTAGTGGGACTGCAGGATCAAATGGGAAGCCTAATCTGAGTTGAGTTTCCTTCCAAAAAAGGTCGTATTAGTTTACAGTCTCATCAGCAGTGTAAAACTGCTCCCTTTTTTCCACATCCATGCCAGTATCTACAGCTTTCAGACTCTATGATGTGGGCCATTCTCACTGGGGTTTAGTGATATCTCAGGATAGTTTTGATTTCCACTTTTCTGATTAGAGACAATGAGTATTTCTTGTTTTGTTAGCCATTCATCTGTATTCTATAGAGAAGGTTCTATAAGGTCCAGTCCCAAAAGGGAAAAAAAAAAAGAGAGAAGGTTCTATTCATGTCTCTTGCCCAGTGATAGAGGATTGTTGGGTCTTTTTTGTTGATTTGAGTGCTCCACAGATCCTAGTTATCAAGCTTTTGTCCGTTTTCATAATATGCAAATATCTTTTCCCATTCTGAAGGCTGTCTGTCTACTTTGGTGGCTGTCTCCTTAGCTCTAAGGAAGCTTTTCAATTTAATTCTCATTTGTTTATTTTGGTCATTGTTGCCATGGAAGTCTTCTTTATAAAATCTTTCCCCAGGCCAATATCTTCATGTGTTTTCCCAGAACTTTCTTTCATGATTTTTATTGTTTTGTGCCTTAGATTTAAATCTTTTATCCATCTTGAGTCAATTTTTGTAAGTGGTGAGAGGTACAGGTCCAGTTTCAGTCTTTTTTTTTTTTTTCAAGACAGATCCTCAAGCTGTCACATTGGGTAGAGTGGCACAGCATCACAGCTCAAAGCAACATCCAACTCCAGGGCTTAAGCGATTCTCTTGCCTCAGCCTCCCAAGTAGCTGGCACTACAGGCGCCTGCCACAACGCCCCGCCATTTTTCGGTTGTAATTATCATTGCTGTTTGGCAGGCCCAGGCTGGATTCGAACCCGCCAGCTCTGGTGTATGTGCCCAGCTCCTTAGCTGCTTGAGCTACAGGTGCCAAGCCACAGTTTGAGTCTTTTACATGTGGTTATCCAGTTCTCCCAACACCATTAATTGAATTAGGCTTTGTTTTTATTACTAAGAATTGCCTTGACTATACAGGATTTCTTCTGACTCCATACAAAACAAAGAATTATTTTCCCCAAATCTTGAAAGTATGATGATGATAAATTGCATTGAATCTGTAGCTTGCTTTAATAAGTATAGACATTTCACAATGTTGATTTTTCCCAGCCATGAGCATGGTATGTTCTTCCATTTGTATTATGTTCTGCTATTTCTTTTCTTAGGGTTTTGTAATTTTCTTTTCTTTTTTTTTTTTTTTTGTTTTTGAGACAGAGTCTCAAGCTGTTGCCGTAAGTAAAGTGCCGTAGCATCACAGCTCACAGCAACCTCAAACTCTTCGGCTTAAGCAATTCTCTTGCCTCAGCCTCCCAAGTAGCTGGGACTACAGGCGCCTACCATAATGCCCGGCTATTTTTTGGTTGCAGTTGTCACTGTTTGGCAGGCCCAGGCTGGATTCAAACCCGCCAGCTCTAGTACTTTGTAGAGGTCCTTCACGTCATTTGTTAGGTATATTCCTAGGTATTTCACTTTTCTTGAAGCTACTGTGAAAGGAACTGTGTCCTTGATTAGCTTCTCATCTTGACTATTACTGGCATATGCAAAGGCTACTGATTTGTGGACAATGATTTTTATATCCTGAGATGCTGCTGTATTTTTTGATCACTTCCAGGAGTCTTGTCATTGTTTCACTTCTTATGGTACTGTCTGATTTTGCAGAGACAGTGTTAACAATTCCAAATGTACTCTTCTAAATGCAGCCTTAACTGCAAAGAAGAGTGAACATGGGATCTCTGGGGCCATGCCTGAAGTAGCTGAAACCCAAAATCCCTTTTCATAGGCAGTCAATGTTATCAATTCTTTTATATATTCTAGAGATCATCAGGTATTCTTTCCTTTTGAAAACATATGTGCATGTGATATGTGTGTATATTTAAACATATAAGTATGGATATGCCTCCAATAGCAGCATTTAGTATGCTCCTCCCCACCCCAAAAACCTTTAAGTAAAATCAACACAGTAGAAAAATGCACAATGTATACCTGGTGACATCTGCACACTTCCTAAAAGAACTTTAGGTATAATCATACTTCAGTTTAAAATGCACAGCCTTTCTTCAATAAATTTATTTTATCTTGGCTTCATATATGTTTCTTTTGCAGGAGAGGGCAAGGTACTTCAGCAAATCCCATCCCCTTTACCTGATTACACTTAGATTTATTTATTATAGTTATTTAAGTAGTTGTGTGAAGTGAATTTTGAGAATAAAGCTGTTAATCCTTAGAAGATATTGATATTCATGTTAGCTGTATCTCTGCAGTGAGGTTTTTGTTTTTTTTTTTTCTTTTCCCCAACCTGTCCTTTTCAACTGTCCTTTATGAAAAGGAACATATAAAAAAAACTATTCCCAAATCTAATATTACCAAGCTCTTTTCCAGGATGTCTCCAGTTTTAAGACATGAGCATTAATTTTTATGACTGCTGCTTTTCTAATATAAATTCTCAGAAATAAAACATGAACCATTAGTAAGAAAAACAGAACAAAAAATGTGATTTGGGTTCTCTGAGTATTCTCCTAATGAGTAAGGAGACCCCTGGTCTGGTCCTGGGATCATTCCTCACAGCATGTCTCCTAGACACCAGCCTCCACTCCCATACTAGGTGAGAAAACCAAGATACCTCCTGCCCCAAGGCCAGAGGAAACACTGGCCTACCTGGACTTGCCAAAAAGAGAAAAAGAACAAAAACAAATTCAACATATTAAATACAAAAAGAAATAGACTTAATAAATAAGGTCATTGAGGGGATTTTGAAAATAGAATAGAGATATAATAAACCACCAACCATTCTTTCAGAAGAAGTCAAAAGTGATCACCAAAATCCCAAATCCTGGGTTATACCTGACAACAACCCACAAGTATCTACACTGCTTGGGCAGGAGGACAAAGAGGCAGAGTGCAAGTGCCAGAAACTAAAGATACTAAATGAGGTTACAGAGTAGATTTTTATTGTGATGAAAATTCTTACTTTGAAAATAAAGTTCTCTCCAAAGAATTTCATCTGAATGAGAGTGGTGATCCATCTTCAGAGTCCACTGAAATCAAATGGAAATCTGGAAAGGAAATTCTACAAGTCAAACGCAGAATAAAGCCAGCAAGAGGAAGCAGTGTGAGAAAGCAAAGAGCTTCTGCGCCTGGTTACTGAGTGTTCTGACGTGGGTGAGATGACTCAGGAGAGATCAGCAAAGGGATATTTGGCCAGATCCGTTTACTGGACTATGGACGATGATGGGAGTGGATGAGGAGGTAAAGAGGGAGGAAGAATTAAAAGACACTGATGAAGAAAGGGATGAGGAGAAGATGACTAATAGAACACAGATGAATTCTAACTTTCCTTTTTTTTTTTTTTTTTTTAATTTCACCAGGCTTGGCGCCTGTAGCTCAAGTGGCCAGCCATACACCTAAGGTGGCAGGTTAGAATCCAGCCCAGGCCGCCAAATGACAACAGCTGCAACCAAAAAATAGCCGGGCGTTGTGGCAGGCACCTGTGGTCCCAGCTACTTGGGAGGCTGAGGCAGGAGACTCGCTTGAGCCCAGGAGTTGGAGGTTCCTATGAGCTGTGATGCCACTGCACTCTACCCAAGGGGACAGCTTGAAGCTCTGTCTCAAAATAAATGAATAAATAAATAATTTCACCAGTCCCTAGGAGCAAGTAATAGCCTCCCCTTCGCCCTTTGTCCTTAGTCGCCCTGGTGAAGTCTTTTTTCTCGAGACCATAGTGCTCAATTTCTTTAGGGGTAAAACACCTTGAGCAGAAAACAATGAATCTCTACTTCTTTCTGTTCCAAATTCATTTTTATCCCTTCCTTCCTCAACAAAAATTGTATGTAATCAACACCACTGAGCTCTTTGGAAAAAAAGAAAAATCTTCTGCTTAGGGGGAAGGTAGAAAGTTTTGCCACCCACCCCCCTCCCCATCCTGTGGTAACACACAGAATTCTAGCTTTCTTCTTCCTTTCTCTCTATCCTAGGCTCAAGATTATACTGTGTCTCTTTACAAACATGGACAGTTAGAATTTACTAATATGCATCTACTTTTTCTCGTTTAAAAAAAAAATATGGGCTCGGCGCCTGTGGCTCAAGCAGCTAAGGCGCCAGCCACATACACCTAAGATGGCGGGTTTGAATTCCCAGCCCGGGCCTGCCAAACGACAATGATGGCTGCAACCAAAAAAGAGCCAGGCGTTGTGGCGGGCGCCTGTAGTCCCAGCTACTTGGGAGGCTGAGGCAGGAGACTCGCTTGAGCCCAGGAATTGGAGGTTGCTGTGAGCGTGATGCCATGGCACTCTACCCAGGGGCATAGCTTGAGGCTCCGTCTCAAAAAAAAAAAAATAGCCAGGCATTGTGGTGGGCACCTATAGTCCCAGCTACTTGAGAGGCTGAGGCAAGAGAATTGCTTAAGCCCAAGAGTTTGAGGTAGCTGTGAGCTGTGATGCCACAGCACTCTACTGAGGGCAGCATAGTGAGGCTCTGTCTCAAAAAAAAAGAGAGAGAGAAAGCACACTCTGGGAACAGTGCCTTACACATAGTAGGTGCTCAAACAAATGTTAATTATTATCATTATCATTGGTGATGTTTTCCATTAATATGAATTGACTCTCTTTGCTCTGATTCTTGCTCTCAGATAACTTTGATTGTAATCCTATGAAGAAGAGAATGCTCAGGGTGGCTAATATCTCAATTCTTTTCTGCATGTAATACTTCTCATTAAAAATCAATCCATTGGTATCCTGTGGGTATCATGAACTCAAGTTACTTCAGTGAGCTTGATTTTCTCTTGGTCTGCCTTAGGTATCGAATGAGAAAAATGATTGTCAACACACACAAAGTGACAAGCCATGTCCTCAGTGAGGCAGTGCCCCCATGAAAGAGCCTATCTATATAGCCAAATAAGCCTCTTCCATGATATTTTTGTCTTTAATTTCACACTTGCATGATCTTCTGAAAACAGCAAACAGCAGAACAATAGGACAGTCTCTGGAACTGTTTCTTTGTTGAGGGAGAAGCATCCTCTTTATGGAGATCACTGGCTCCTAGGCAAGACGGCACCTACCTGCTCTGGATTGAAGATATCATCCATTTGTTGCTATGGATTAATTCTTCTTGCTCTGTGAGTTGCTCCAGAAGTTTCCTTTTCTCTAGCAGCAGGATATCATTTTGGGTAGTGATCTGGTCCTGGAGCACCTTCTCCTAGGGATTAGAAAGTCCCCTAATTACCACGACAGAAGAAAGAAGTATAAATTTAAGAGCATCAGCCCATTTCTAAACTCTAACAAAAAATTTCCCTTGTTCACTTTTTTTCTCCTGTTCTATATTCCACTTATACTTCTTTGCTAACACTGTAATTTCATTATATCTAAATAGTTCTTCTATTTATTTTGGTCACTTTATGTCATGTACATGTATTTTGTTTGGACATTTAATCATGTATTTGTATTAAGATATAAAAATATCTGAGCACTAAACTTCCAGTAAGATCCTAATGTGCTTATCTATATCCCAGCTCTATACATATCAAACCCTGACAAAACTAAATTCTCTGAAACCTCCTATTGAAAAATTTCCCATTTAACATATTTCCCTCTGCTTCATAGCTATATTCTCTTTAAGACAAAGGGAGAAAAATGAGAACATAACTACCTCACATTTGTCAGTGTCAGGATCTCAGCTGGTCTGGAAAATTAAACTTACAAGCCAGGTTCCAAAACTATTCTTGCAATGATAATGCAGAAATGAGTCCTAGCCTGACACAACGTCGTTATGCTTTCTACCAATGATTGTCCCCAAAAGCGGTAGCCACTGAAGTTTTAGCTAAAGTGATAAAGAACTGCATTTTGTGAAAAAAACACTAACATTTTTTTTTTTTTTTGAGACACAGTCTCATTTGGTCACTCACTTGGTAGAATGCTGTGGCATCTTAGCTCACAGCAACCTCAAATTCTTGGTTTCAAGTGATCCTCTTGCCTTAGCCTCTGTCTCAAAAAAAAAAAAAAAAGCCTCAAGCTGTCCCCCTGGGTAGAGCCTCAAACTGTTCCCCTGAGTAGAGTGCCGTGGCATCACAGCTCATAGCAACCTCCAACTCCTGGGCTCAAGCGAGTCTCCTGCCTCTGCCTCCCAAGTAGCTGGGACCACAGGCACCCGCCACAATGCCCGGCTATTTTTTGGTTGTAGCTGTCATTGTTGTTTGGCAGGCCCGGGCTGGATTTGAACCTGCCACCTTAGGTGTATGTGGCTGGCGCCTTAGCCACTTGAGCCACAGGCAGTGAGCCATACATGATTCTTTTTTTTTTTTTTTTATTTGATTTAAGGTAGGAGATAATCCACGATCATAGGTGTTTTTTCTTTTTTTCTTGAGATAAGAGTCTCACTTTGTTGCCCTTGGTAGAGTACTATGGCATCATAGCTCCCAGCAACCACAAACTCTTGGGCTCAAGAGATTGTTTTTCCTCAGCCTCTGTGCCTGCCACAATGGGCACAGAGCAAAAGGTCTTGCCCTTGCTTAGGCTTGAACTGAGCTCAAGTGATCCACCCACCTCAGCCTCCCAGAGTGCTAGGATAACAGGCGTGAGCCACTGTACCCAGGCTACATGCTTCTTTTAAATAAGATACTAATGTAGATCATTCTGAAAAGATGATCTCTTCTAGTATTAAAGAAGTATAAGAAGGGCAGCACCTGTGGCTCAGCTAGTAGGGTGCCGGCCCCATAAACTGAGGGTGGTGGGTTCAAACCCATCCCCGGCCAAACTGCAACAACAACCACAAAAAAAAAACAAGTGTTGTGGCGGGCGCCTGTAGTCCCAGCTACTTGGGAGGCTGAGGCAAGAGAATCATCTAAGCTCAGGAGTTGGAGGTTGCTATGAGCTGTGTGATGCCATGGCACTCTACCAGGGGCGATAAGTGAGACTCTGTCTCTCAAAAAAAAAAAGAAGTATAAGGATAGAAATTAGGGGAGGCGCCTGTGGCTCAGTGAGTAGGGCGCCAGTCCCACATACCGAGGGTGGCGGGTTCAAACCCAGCCCCGGCCAAACTGCAACAAAAAATAGCCGGGCGTTGTGGCGGGCACCTGTAGTCCCAGCTACTTGGGAGGCTGAGGCAGAAGAATCGCCTAAGCCCAGGAGTTGGAGGTTGCTGGAG